>JBAJNP010003169.1:0-41622 GCA_036877545.1 Yasuhikotakia modesta | reverse complement strand
AAATGAATGGTTATGTGATGTTGATTTAGATGGCAGACTACAAGTTTATATATAAATATTTCTTTTAGGTTGTACAGATCCATGATACTGATGCAATGTCATTCTTAAAACAATTTTGTTTTTATTTTAATTTTCCAATGTATTAATTTATTTATTTTATTTACTTATTCTATTTTATTTATTTATTTTTCTTATATTTATAATGCTCCACTCTCATCTAATTATCTATTAATGCTTTGTTAAATTGTTAAATCAACTTTTTGTAAATAAAGCGCATTTAAAAGTCAAGTCTCTCTCTCTTGCACTCTCACTCCCTCTTTCCCTCTCTCTCTCTCTCTCTCTCTCTCTTTTCTCTCGCACTCTCTCATTCACTCACACACACACACACACACACACACACACACACACCGACTCTCTCGGATTCAGATTCAAGAACCATTATTGCCCTTGTTTTCCATTATAGCTAAATAGTAATTTCGTGATTAATATTAGTGGGCATAACTGGTTAAGTAATAGATTATAATTCAATCTATTACTTAATATGATTGACAGATTACACCAGGTTACTCAAAATACTGTAGTATTACTTTCTTTTCAACTCTTTATTTTCATTTTCGTTGAAAAAACCTACATACATACAGTACCACCTAAATCCCTACAAGAAAGAGGTGAACCATATATCAAAGTACTCTTGGAAGTACTCTGTCAGAATGAATTAATTCAAAAAGGAACTCAAAACCCCACCTCCCACCCTAACAAATCTCTAACTTGCAGAAAAAAGTTTGAGGAAGTAAGATTGTAATTTTGTTTTAGCTGTTCAAAGGAGCTAAATGTTACTTCTTTGTAAAGCTCTTGAATTGTTAAGATGCTCTTATGGTATTACTTTCTTTGTACTGTAATAGTAATACTGTTTTCTAAGTGAGCAAAGGAAGTACTTGGCTTGGCACAAGTATTATTTTCATTAAAATATTTATTTCTGCATTTCCTAATTCATTTATAATATATTTTGCATTTAATTTAAATTATTATATTCAGGTATCTCTTGCTTCCTGAAAAATGCTGAAATACTGATGACATCATCTTGCACCCAGGGGCATATACAAATCTTTGTCCAATAAAATCCCTCCTCCTAATACAACCTGCACACATGCTTTATCATGAAACAAAGGAGGTGACACTGGGCATTAAGTTTCATCTTTTTTCATTAAAGGCTCATCTTGGCACTCCGTGTTTTATCCTGTTTTTAAAAAGTGCAGTGTTTCATATTTTGTTAGATATGAATAAACCAGTCTTGCTGACTAGATAAAAAGAGATAGCAAGGTTTCTTTGGTTTCTGTATGGAATGTGTTCCTGTCTACAGTTTATACTTTATCACAAATAATTGAAAAAATGTGTTACACTGTTGTAAATGTTCTACTGAAAACTACAAAGGGTGGATATCTAACAATACAGTAGGCTAAGCTAGATTTTTCATATAGAAAATATAAAATGTATTTGCCTACAATCCTAGGGATCCCATTGTTGAAGGTTGCCAGAGTGTTTCTGTGTGGTTTCTAAGATGGTTAGTGCAACGCTGTATAATTGCTAAGGTGTTGTGGGTGGTTGCTACAGTATGTGGTTGCCTACTGGTCAAAATAAAAACATGCACCTATGATATTTCTGGAGCTCAGTTGGTAGAGCATTGTGTTAGCAGTGCTGTGTGTAGGGCCAAAGTCATGGGTTTAATTTCCAGGGAGCACGTTTTGACAAAAGGCACCTGAATGTACTGTAAGATTCTTTGGAACTTAAAATAGGCTAAAACGTGCGTATCATTAAACAGCTTTTGAAACAGTGAGAAAAGTAATTATGCACTGAACAGTTTTTCACATGAGGCCTAATTTGGTAAACCCTCCCAATACCCTGCCACAAAAGTATCTCCTTACTTGAGTGGATCAAAGCTGCTTTGCTGTAACATTAAAGAATGATTGACTTCTAAGAGAGGTCTGCTTTTGGTGGATATGGGAGGACATACTGATCGTAATGTCACATAATGTCATCATTACGTGTTCTGAACTCAGCATTAAATCTTTTCTCAGTTCTTATGGAATAATTTCTCAGCTTGGGCTTTTTCATCACACTGTACGTAGGCTTTACCAATTCTGCTCTTTCAGGCAATAACAAAGGCAGAATCTGAGGGTGGGCGTAACATAAAGCTTTAACCTGCAAAAAGAAAAAGCAGAAACCACTACCGTTTACAAAACAATGGGAAACAGTTTCAAATGATTTCTAACCTATTAGATAAGAAATATGTATTATTCATTAAACATGTAGAGTACTGTGGAGTACAGTACAGCCTACAGTGCAGTTAAGTATAGCACTGTATTTACAAAAGTCCATGACGCAAGGTAACCACATGGCTTTAAAGCTTGTAGTTTTGCTAAAGCATCTAAATTCTTCCTTTAACATTTGCGATGTAAAAATTTAAATTTAACTTTAAATTGAGACTTACTCAAGAATTATTTTTCTAGGTGGATACATTTTTATGTTATCTGTTTGGTTTTAAGGATGGTGACACAGCAGCACTGTTGAAATACAGTTTTTAATAACAAATCTAAAACACAAGACAATAATCAAAAACGTGAAGCAGGCAAACAATCCAAAAGGGGTGTTTTGACCCCAGATGTTTAGAGGGGTTAGGGGTATAACATTTCATTTTTTTTAGTTAATTTTTATTATTATTTTTAGTGTAGGTGACAGTGACAACCACAAGAACAAACCCGGGGGTTCATAATGAATTTATTTAGTGTTGAAGGGCTCAAGTGAATATGGTGAGGGATGAAAAAAATAATATTTTGTTGAGATGATTATTTTGAGATGATTGCCAAAGAAAAGAACGAAATAAACTAGCCTCTCATGTTTTATTCCCACTACACTAACTATCCTAGCAAAAGAGAATGAAAGAGAAAGTCTTCGGTGTCAATGCGCTCTAACTTAACTACTCTCTTTAATATTAACAAAAATACAGTGGGGGGCACTCGCCTCTGACCTAGTGTATCTAGACATAAACGGAAACCCTACTTGCTGCACTATGTCACATGATATTCTTACCTGTCTGCTTCTCCACAAACCTTGACATATATATATATATATATATATATATATATATATAGTCAATATAGTGGAATCAAGGGGTAATCCAAAATAGGCGTGAGGCAGGTAAACAGGCAGAATCATACACTATAAAGCAAACACAGAAAACACCTTGGTAGGACAGTTGTTAGGCTGGCAATATTTCGCAATGTGATGTCACAGGAAGCAGAGGGAGAAGTGAGTCAATATTCAGGTGAGGGCTTGGCGTGTCATTACATGGGTAAAGTTTGCTCCTTGTAAACTGAATAGCCTATGTCACATTAACCTATGTGATCTCTTTTTTCCAATGTCTTTAGCATATTTAATAAATGCCATGATTTGCACGATGCACATGTATATGTTTACCTTTGCGAATCTAAAAAAATGATCTGTCTATCATTCCATCCATCATCCATCCATCTCTCATTTATCTCCTGATACAAAAATGTAAACGATAAAGCTCCAAAGTGTTCAAATGTTTCGTTTATGACAGTAATGGAGAGTAATTAATATTTATAAATATTACAATAATTTATGATATCACTTTCACACATTCTAAAAAACTACTCCTAAATTTATCTGTTTTATATTTTTCATCTACATGCACATAAAATAAAGTGACACAGTAAATGTTACAAAATGACCTTAAGTGACATGTTCACACACAAAAGGTTTCGATGACGATGTCTGAGAATGCCTCAGCATGCACTTCTCTGTGTTACAGATTATGATGATTATGATTATGATGGAAGAATCAAAACAAAATATCAGACTGGATTCACATTACATTTTTACTGTCAGTACTGGCACTGACATAAGTATGTACATATACACATATACAGCACTACAGAACATAGGAAAAAAAATACATAGCCTGTTACATAGTACATAGAAATGAAAACATAGAAGTCCATGTCAACTATACATATACCACAGTAATCCTATGGGAAATTACATGGCAGATGGACCTCTGTTGATTCTTCTTAGTGACAATGAAAAATAACCTGAGACAAATTTATAATTCTGGACACATTTTATAAACATTTACTCAAAATTTGTACAAGAATTGTTTGAAACAGCCAAAAGATGTACATATTAATTAGTTTGTTTGTAACCCTTACACTACAGTTAAAACATACAAGTTCAATTTTGGACCAGACCAAACAGAAGATTAAATTATTATAGTTTTAACTTATAATTTTACAGTTCATGGTAAAAGGTACCTTTTGTATGAGCCAAATCCAGTTGCAGCTTTCTTGGTTTTACTGGCAGTTTCCTGATTGGACAGGTGAGGATTATAAGGTCATAATCAGTTTTTGACACATTTTCTTTTGGATTTGTTGGTAATGTGCCTGGTTCAGTGTTGGTCACCCTTCTGTCTCAAAGTAAACCTTGTTCTTAATAGAAGCAGATGGGTAACAAAGTTGACATTTGTTGTTCTTGCGTATCCCGAATGGATATCCTCCAATGGTTCTGAACATGATTTAGAATGTTATTATTAGAACCATTCTCATAACAAAATACATCATAATGTATTACTGTAAGCTGTTTACAGTTGCAAAGCAATGTAGCAACAAGACTGATCAATAAAGAATGTAACACTGGTGACAGGTATGCAGCTAAGAATCCAGTACTAAAGTCAGAACCATTTCATAACACATTTTACATAATTTATTTTGTATTTGGAATGAATAACATTATGAGGTTGTGCTCCATAACTCACTGTAAATGCAGTTCTACTTGAGACCTATCTGGTTTTCCTTTTAATATGTTGCCAAATATTAAATGCATTTTATGGACCAAATTTCATTTGAAATGAGATGTACAGTAGGTTTCTTATCTTTCCAATGTCAACCAGCAACAAATATCTCAGACGAATGGACAAGCAAGCTATTTATACCTGCATTAGAGTCATGCAGGAATACATCATAATGCAGAACACAGCAGGGAGTTGGTAACAATATGTATTACAATACTATTATACTAGATATAAAACTTATATTCAAAAAAGAAAAACATTCCAGATGAGGGTCTGTTTAAAACTGCATGTATTTGTTTGTTTCAGATCAATGTCAATAGAATTCAATGGAGAAATGACAGAACTGTCACTGAAGCTTGACACTAATGTTCCTGTAAATAACATTTTCATGTGTCAGAGAACTATGAGTGATACGATGTGAATGACAGCCATGTATATTCTGCTAAGACACTGGGATTTATATTCAATAACAAAAGGATTTTAAAGGGAAGACATGAGAGTTTTGAAATCATGAGAGTTTATTCACTTCTCTGGTCACTGAAATCCAATGTGTACAATATGGAAGACATCAACAGTGAGCTATAGGGATTGACAATTTATGACTTAGGGAACACCATCCTTGTTATTCAATCACAAATATACATAAAGACAAGCGTACACACACACACACACACACACACACACACAAATGCACGTACACACACAACATGCATACAGTGAGATTTCTTTCAAAGGTCCATGGCAAAATGACACAAAATGACATATCAGTGTGCTAAATGTTCCTGCACAGTGGAGGTAAAGCAGAGGCAATTTAATTCTCCTTGACATACTGTAGATCAAAGAAAAGATGAGTGTGAGAGAGCGAGAGATAGAGCTGAAGAGGTGAAGCAATAATGAATAACGTGTAGGGGTCACAGAGTCCTCAGAACAACAGAAGGAAAGGAAGAAGACAGAGTTCAGACAAACCTCACATAGAGAACAAACTCTAGTGGATGAGGCCAACTTAGAGAGTCAACAACAAAGCAAACAGTAGGAGGCAGTGGGCTGTCCTATTCAAACGTTCGTTGCAAACTGGAGATACTCTAGAGATTAATGTTGAAAACAGATTCGCTAAACCTTCACTATTTTGTAATAAACAGAAAATGCTCCATTTTCATGCCTATAAATGTGTACGCATCAGCACAATGTCACTTGCCCAGGTAGGACAAGTTGCCATATTTGGTTGTTTCTATAACAATATGTATATTTAACAAACTTGGCTGTAACCTTATCTCTAACTTTCCCTGCAATCACAAAGAAATAACTGGTACACAAAAAAGTTTTTTTACCAGGCTTTAAGCTTAGCCCAAAACCTAAACTCAGCCTTAAACCTAAACTAAACCCATACAAACCTAGAGATAGCAATGATGGGTGTCCATGAATGTTTAAACATATGTGAATAGAAAACATTTACATTTAGCAGATGCTTTTATCCAAAGCGACTTACAGTGAATTCTAGGTACACATGTTCTTATCAGGACTTGCCTTCCCCTGGGATCAAACACAAAACCTTTGCGGTGTTAACGCAATGCTCTACCAGTTGAGCTAACAGGAAGGCTACATTGCACAAGAAAACATTTTACATTGCACAAGAAGTGAGCGAAAGGAAAGTGATGTGTATTGGTCAGTTACAGTTGCCCATAACCGAAATGTGACCTTTGTGAACACACACAAACTTTTCACACAAACTAAGCTACAAACTTTTCATGTCAAAAATCAATTACATATAAATGAACATATTTATACTGTGGCGACCTGGGGCATGACAGGTAATCGCGAGTGTGGTGCAATTAAAAATCGCATTAAAGCACCAGCCGTGAGAGTTTCTGTCATGCCGCCTGTGTTTATGTCTTTGTTATGTCTGACTCTGTAATTCTGTGTTATATGTGATATGTGCTGTTAGCATCGGGGTAATTACTGCCTGCGGGAGGGGCTTCATGTGTGTTGGTTCTGTGTGTGTTTTGGGAATAAATAGGCTTCGTTGTACGAGTGTGTCCGGTGTCGTTTTTTTCCACGAGCCACTTCGGGATCCCGTGACACTCGGGGCCGTGCGGTATATGGGGCACGAGTGTTCACGTATGCAACATACTCGCGACTAGCGTAGCCGCTCGTCAGCTTGTCGCTGTTACTCCTAACTCCCACCATAACACCCGCGGGTCATTACAATACATAGTAAGAAATAAAACTTTACCTGAATTCACAACACCACATAGCAGAGGCCCTTGAGTAAACAAAATCCTTCCTGAGAAAAATAGTTTAAAGAAAGAACATGAAAAGAAAAACAAAAAGCAAAACTATCCATATTATATTATACCATCTTTTATAGAGATATTTTTAAAACAGCAGTTATGTTAATAATACATATCAAATATTATAAGTGAGAAACCTGTAATATGCAGGAATATCTGTATAATGAAATTGTAATTGTATGCAGACAAGAAGGAGATTGCAGGCATTAAACCAACAATTGGCAAAAAAAATTACAATGACAAATAGATAACAATGACAATAGATAACAATAAATACTGAAGATAGTCAAACCAATTGATGCGGAAAGAAAGCAAAAGTGTGGAATGTAGCACTTGCATTGACTTACTAGCACCTTAACGTAAACCTAAACATACCTTATTTTTCTTATTTTAGCATCTTAAGGCTGCATTATAAATGAATGTATTTCTTATCACCTAAAATGGATTGTAACCTTTTTGACTTCATGGCAGAGTTGTTTTATAATTGTTTTTATAGCTGAAGCCCCCTACTAGTGGCACTGACCCCTCGTTGAGAAACACTGTTACATAGGCTTTATTTTCTTTAAACTCTGTTATCATTGATCATTGTTGTCTGTTCTAAATAATTGATCTATTTCTAGTAAACATGTGCATTCTTGAAGAAGAAATTTAGACCCAGGAGGCTGTCAAACTGAGGGCTCTATGAGTACATCTATGTTATAGTATATTTTCTTTAAATCTCACACTACTCCTCCCAAAACCAGGCAGCAGTGATAACCTAATGGGTTTGTCTAAGTGAAACGTTGTTTTGAGTAAAATAAGACCACATACATCCCAACATACATACTCAGTCCTACAATACATCTATAAGACACAGCCCTACAATACATATGTAGGATTTATTGCATCCAATTGGGATTCTCAACACATTTTTGTTAACATGATGTAGTTACAGTTAGTCACACTTAAATGTGCAGATATTCAGTTGTATCACAATTTTTTTGATCTTGATGGATCCTCGGTGGTGGCGGTCAATGTTAAAACAAGATTCCCTACTCGGCACAAGTCACCCCGTTAATTAGGAACATTATCCCGGTCAACGTTTTAATTAAAAATTACGTGAGCAGACGCCATGGACCAGACTCAAACAGAGATATGTCATAATAATTTATCACCCTTAATAATTGAAATGACTCAATTAGGCATGACTTCAAAGATAGACACACCACCCACACAAACCAAATGAAACGTTTTCAAGGAAAATAGGACATTGGCTGGCACCAAGCCACATGTGAACCATTTTGTGAACCAAATCAATACCTCGTTCATTACTTTTGAACGGCTTTGAGCTACATTTACTTCCCAACACTTCCCTGTCATACTCTGCCTGTTTTTGACCACTAGTGGTCACTGTTTGGTTATGTATTTTCTTTTTGTCCTGAGTTAATTGGGGATATTAATGTTAGTGGCATCATCTGTGCACCAGGTTGTTAAGTATTTAAGCAGCGCTGGTCTTTTGATCAACGGCTTCATGTCTTGCGTTTCGTCAGTGGATTTTTATGTCTCGCCGCTGTGGCTAGAGTGTAAGAGCTTCTAAAGTCTTCTAAACCCAGAGACCCGGGTTCGAATCCTACTGCGACACTTCCCAAGGATTTACCAACCTGTTTGATTTCTCAATAACAAGTGTCAGGAAGACGATGGTTTAAGATCTAGGGCCTTATTTAAAATGTTTCACAGAAACCACTCTAGATTTGATTTAACACCATTTCTTAAATGTGGGTACATGTGATTCACAAAAATTAATGTATGGACAAAAAATGTGAGGATGCTGTTATTACAGATGTGAAATGTATAAATCTTTTATTTATAAATCTTGATTGATTTATTAATAATTTATATCTTAACATTGATTTTTGCTGAATGAATGTCATTAGCGTATTATGGAAACCAGTCAATGTCCAAATCCATTACTTGAGAAGGGTAATAATTATTATTATTGCTTACATTACCAAAATCTGCAATATGCGACTGTGCCACAAGGAAGGTGTAGCTGCTTAGAATGTGATTGATATAGTACTAAGCTTATTTTCATGTCAAAGACCTTTATAAATCTGTGGATTGCTATTCAAATCACATTTATTTGTAGAGCACTTATCACAATACATATCATTTCAAAGCTGCTTTACAGAAAATAAAAGTTGAACCTTGTCAGTAAAATGGTACAGATTATGCAAATTGAGTAACATTGTGTATAAAATAAAGCAGAAATTGCAAGCATATGATGTCCTCCCAGAGGTTGTCATCTCTACACAGTGTCGGGTCATCTATAATACAATGGATAAGGAATGTGACAAAAGTATTCTCAGGAAGTGCTTCTGGCATGCAGACTATCTCTAGAGAAATCACATGTGGAATTTGACATAAATGCCTCTCACAAACTGCAAAATACAAACTGCAGAAGATGGAACAACTACATGCCCACTGTAAATAAACAAAGTTTTCCAAACACCTCGCATCAATTCTTTTACAATATCCACTACCTCTGGTGGTTATATACAAATATATAATCTATATCACATTTTGGTGGTCACATGTCCTAGGCTTCTGCCCCTAGGTACACCATGCTGTGGTTCAACAATTGGCTTCTTACCTGGAATATAAAAGGAAATTTACAGTCAATACTGTATTTTTATAAAACAATCAGAGGCTGTGTCATAACCTCACAGGGTAACACTAACGGCCTGTTATTTAAATGCTCTCTAGTGTGTTTAGTTGATGTTCTATCTGTCATTTTTTGTAACTGCCTTCTCCCTTATTACAAGAAAATGACAGAAAATAACTTTGACCTGAGATGATGGGAGTCTTCAAAGGAGGTTGGAACTATGGCAACCCAACTGGCTTGACAAGAGTTGAAACAGTCTCCTCACCAATAACAAAGCCTGTCATTGTGTAAATAGATAGGCCCTGTTATTTTGCAGATCTCCTTTTCACTCATTAAGTAGTTCTTCATCATAGACAAATTGCTTTGAGCAATTGGCCCAATCGGGAACTCCATTTCCAAAAATTATTTAAGGGTATAGGCCTAAAAGGAGTTTAACAATGACATGGCAAATGTGAAATGCTTCTATAATGTCTTTAGTTTGGTTGACTGAATTCACATTATTAGCAATTCATAAACTCTTTATGAATGCATTACAAGGCACACTGATGGTTTGAATGTGTGCAGGACCCAAACACACAGCAGTCCTGTTTCCTAGTTAATTAGTGGCTTGTTTATCATTATTTAGAAAAAGTTTCAGGACCCACAAAACTCTAGACAGATTCATCCTCAAATTCAGACATCAAAGGACATTGAATTGTAATATACTGCTCTGAGGATACGGTTAAATGTAACTGTGGCTGAGGAAAAAACTGTTTTTTGAGGGCCCATTGCATTAAGAGTAATACATGTTTTCCTGCTTCCTCAAGAATAAAAGTTGCTGATAAGGTTGTTATACTTGAGCTAGAAAGCAAAACTGAACACCACTTGTGCCTTAAACTAAATCAATTTAAGACCACAATGAGATCGATGCTGTAAATATGGGTAGGGTTTACTGTCTGTCTTATGAGGCTAACAGACACACTACAAAGAAAAATGATGTAATCACAAACGAAGGTACCACCAAATTTACAAAGATATATCTCTGAGGAGCACATGGGTCAGTGCAGTATTTATTTTGTTACAGTAGTTTTATTTGGGGGAACATATTTTATATTCTGTGTTCTGTCAAACATCGTCAGGGATTGTTCTTCAGGAGGATCTGTTGCTATGGCATATTTTAGGTGTTAAAAAATAGCCCATGGCCAAAACTATTTTCTGTTACTTTGACTGAAAATAACAATCAGATCCTGCCAATATCCAACAAAAATATTTATGCAGTAGGGACTCAGAAAATGTGTTATGTCCAGCAGGGCTGGATGTACATTTATTGCAACTACCTGCAGCTTTTTTGCAGAAAAACAAAACTATCTGGATTATAATGCAGAATATTCCTGGTAAGCCACAATGCTATCTGACAGCGGATGCTGTTTTTCTTGCTACAGGCAAATCCGTTCAAAGTGGACCTTGTGCTAAAGATGGGGGTTTGGCTTTTGAAAAACCTGGTCATTTGAGGCTCTGAATCTTGAGTAAGGCCATCCAACAGAACAACAGAAACTTGTCTTGTCAGGGTCTTGTGGGACGGTCCCTCACTGTCAATAGTGACAACACCTTTATTAATATTATTGAATTTTGAATTAATAGGGTTTTAAAAACAAGGTGATTGTTCTAATATGGAAATATGGAAATATAGAAAGCTTAAAGTTTAAGAATTTTGATTTGTTTTTGTTTGCATTTCCCACATATAATCTGCCTGTCAAGCCCTTGAGTATGTTATAATTGAACAAAAGAATCTGTCATGAAAAGATGCCTTCTGCTTGACAAAACAAATCCTATGAGAAAGTTCATGTTTCATGACAAGTGCCTTATGCAAGGCCCAGAGGAATATTGTGAGAGAGTGCAGAGATGAATACGACAAATAAAGCAATGCTAACAGGCAATCTCCTAGCAGGATGGTGTGACTTAAAGCCCATTTATTCCCTCAGGGTGTCACAAAGCAGCAGAGGTATTGAGCAAAAGAGATGGGGTATTTCTTTCATGGCAAGGGACAGCGATTACACTGTTATTACTAACTGTTGCTATGCTTGGAGGGGGGCTGTTTCTCCTATGCATTTATGAAGGTCAACCTAATTATCAAAGACAGTTTGGCAACATTGAGAAAACCCAGAAAAGTTCAACTAAAACAAAATATACCAGTACAGAACTGGGTATTTATATAAGTATTTATAGACAGATGAGTTTTAGGTTGATTTTTACCTGAAGAGTTTGTGCACTGTGAATTTGTGGAGCTTTCAGAAGCCTTGTTCATCAAAGCATTTAGATGTCATTTCACATTTGTCACCATTACCACCTCCTCAGGAAATATTTATTTAAAACTTCTCTTTGTGTTAAAGAACTGAAAGCTTTTAAATAGTGTGAATGTTTCTCACATTTGTCTGCAAGCTGACACTGCTGTTTGGAATTCAGTAAGATTAATTTGAGTTATAGAGCCTATATATGGCAGTTTTAATATCACTTTTCTTTTGGATATAAATGCAGAATCATCAGTGCACATCAAGGATCTGATTTGATCAAAGAAGATGAGAGAAAATGTTATATGACAGCTCACTCTAACTAGTGTTAAATAAGATTTGATATTAGTTATAATGTAAGGAAAGACTACTAGCTATAAACATGAGCATGTGGGGTTAATGTTCATACAAGATGAAATATTGCTTAAATCAATGCTAGATTACACTTCTCTTAAAATTTAGGTTAAATATCAAATCATTCACTAAGAGTGCATTTGCACATTTTGCAGAGATTGTAAACAACACAAAATACAACATGCTGCTATAATTAGACATATTACACGTTTGTTTGTTCAAATGAAATGCAGACAAATAGTACAAAAACCTTGTTTCTAAACATTAGCAGGGACTGAGCATTCTAACAATGAGTTCTTTTCAACCCTTTCTCCCATATAGTGAAAAGTGGCCTTTTCCCAATAAAATGGTGTCCGACTAAAGAGGTGGATCGTCAAGAGCTTCTCCCTCTACTGAAATATGACTCTAATTTTAAGCCTTTTTGAGCAGAACAGGAACATGGAAACTGAAGGAAAACTTTACCCTTACGATTGTCTTATTATTGTTATTTTCTAATTTTGTCAGTCTTCATTGCAACAATAAACAGCATTCATCAATCATGTGCAATATGCTTTTATATTTATGTTATAATCTGACATAATGCATCAGTTTGAATATGTATGGTGGCAAGACCGGAGAGCTAATTTTGAGAAATGTAAGTTAAAGATAGAACTTTTTACATTTTTATAAAATTTTGCCAAGATTTAAGTCTTTATCAAGGTCTATTTTAAATAAATAAAAATGTATTAAGCATATACAGATCATAACACATAACAGATCATACACATAACAGATCAGCATTCAAATCTGTTTCCTTATCCCTTTGCAAAAGTATTTTGAACTTCCGGGTCGAATTTCATGGGAAATGTCAGTTTGAATTAATGCACTGCTATAGTTACATCTGTAAACAGAAGAACATCCTGCTTCTGAACTACTTGTGGGTGCTGAGGACAGTGGAAGGATTGTAGTGTACAGCAGTTGCTTGGAATTTAAAGTCATCTATGTTACATAAATACTCTGCAAGTTTTTACATTTGCCATTTTTTTTTTCAAACAAAGACAGCAATAGAGTGGCAAAAGTTATGAATTGCTGTTTTAAACAATATGCACAGATTAAGAGTTTACAATTAAGTTTTCAAATCAGTTTTGATTCCCTGTTTGATGTTCATTGGTAAGTTTTGTCAAAATGCTTCATGCTTTTATATAAAAGCACAAATGTCTGCCAAGGTCTGCTTATGAGCAATGGGCTGCTTTATGAGGACGCTGCAACTGTTTCTGTCAAGCAAACAGTCACGGAGATCCAGGTGTGGGCAGAGAAACAAAGGTTTATTGGCAACCAAACACAAAGCAGTTAAAGCAATAAACAAAACGAAACACAGTTCCCAAAAGAATCCAACCGGCACAGGCGTGGCGAGTGGACAGCGGGCGAAGCGGGAGAAAGTGAGGCTGGAACGGGCAGGGTGACGAGCGGGATCGGGCTGGAGGGGATGCAGGAGGTCCGTGGGAGAGTGGAAGGCCAGGCAGGAACACAGAGAAAACAAAAAAACTGGAGCAAAGAAAAACCGAAACAAAAACCAAAACTAACAGAGACGGATGGCAAGGCAGGGCAAATTCTCAAAAACTAGATCAGAGACAATGCATACAAAACAAAGTTCTGACAGAGGACAAGAAAAAGAGGATGTTATAAAGGAAAACTAATGAGACAGACAGGTGAGAGTAATAAACGAAACAAGAAGGAGGGGAAGAAGAAGACCAGAGAACATGTGGCAAGATGTAAACAAAAACCATGTGCTCTGAGCGAACGAAAACACACAGACAACAAACCCTGAGATGATCAGATCAGGGTCCTGACAGTTTTACTGTAATATCTGACTTGGCAGTGCCTTGAATTTGCTGTTAACTTTATTCTCACTTTGCACAAAAATTCTCTCTTGAAATTGCAAATACAATATCCACCGCTCATTAGTTCCAAGGACTATTGATTTAATCTAGGGTTATTTAATGGCTGGAAATCTGTGGAGAACTTTTGAAATACAACTAAGCAAGTTATACAAGTTATATTGCAATAAAAAAAAACGAAAACCTCTTATTTACACCTTATTTTAATTTATACACTAAAATTTGACACTTCAATGTTTTTCTTCATCAACATTTATTTAAATATGCAACTAGCTTACAACTAAAGATGTAAGAAAGATTTTTTTCAAGTACTGACTTTAGCATTTAGGAAGAGCTGTATTTAAAACATAGATGACAATGGAGTTTTCCTTATCATTTAACAAACTGTCACACAGGAGTGAACCACAAATATACTTTTTAATTTATAACAGTATAATAATACCAACTTAACTTAAAACTCACAAAAATTCTGAACCTAAAAAATCCTGGTTGAAATGCAAAATGAACTTAAACATGGCAAATAGAATTAACATATTTGCTGCAAAAATAGCCGTTTTGACCCGAGATGATTTTTTGGCAAAAATAGCTGCAAAAATGAAAACATAGTGCAGAAAACTGAAAAGTGTGTTTGTACTCAATGCCCTAGCTTTATATTTAATACAAGCAAAGCAAGAGAGAAATAATCAAGTGTGTTTGTTTCTTGACAATTAAATACCCCTCAAAGACAGTGTTTGTTTGTTATTCAAAGGTGCAGTGTATGCCAGTTCTTTAAAGCCCTAGAACTGAACTCTGGGTTACTGGTTATGGTGACTCATTTTAAACCGAATGGCAAAAGCTTAATTGCAGTGTATGCAACTTAAAGCCAAGTGATTATTATAGTGGTTAATGTATTGGACAGTAGGAAATTACTTATATTTATACAAATAGTACAATTGCGCATGTTACTTTTAAGTAAAATATCTCTCCAGAACAAGAAACGTATAAAACTAATTTATATTTTGTAATTCTGATTATGAAGGTAAAAAAGACAGGTTTACTTATGTTAAGAGCATGGCCAAACTGTTGGTCACATGGCTTAGCTGGGTAGCAAGCTGGTCTCACAGCCTGATTCCCAAAATTGGGTCCAAAGTATGTTTTGAAACCAGCCAATAGACTAGACTAACCAGATGCATTCAATGTTGTATTTACTCTTATTTCATTATAAACAATCTTTCAGCACAATCAGTTGTGTTCAACAATGCAACACTTTTAGTAAATATATTTACATAGATGGGAACTCCATAGATGGGAACTCCATTACTGTTTACAAAAAATTGCAGGATGATAAAATGCCAAGAGAACATTTTTACAAAACTAGGCATTAAATATGAAGCTACACAATGTCTACTACATAGCAGCATCTTTCTCTGTAGTGTTTGCTGAAAATTCTCTTTAATAAGCAAACGGTTCAGCTCAGTTACACAACGGCTCCAGTGTTTTGATCATTTTATTTATCTATTTAATCATTTTAATTATCATTCAGGGAACAAGATGCTGCGTCTCGAGACCATACATCAAGCACCTCTGCCTACGCTTGCTTCTTTCAGGTTCAAATCTAACCCGAGTAGCACAACTTGCGTTCCTTTATAGCTTCCTGGTCATGATGTCACCCTGTCTGTGGCGTCACGCCCCGTAATCAGTGATTTAACACACCTGTTCAGCGTTCATAGTGTGGTAGCGTCTCGTTGCCTCCAGGGAACCAGGGTTATAAACGTAACCTGCTCTCTCTACTTTTTGCTATTCACCCCTCTTAACACCTCACTCTCTACACTACCCTCTCTACTCTTCCTGGCCCTCTCCTCGGTCCAAGAACAGGAGAAGATTGCTGAGTTAGAAGTCCTCAGCCCATTTCTAAGCTTGTGCCAGGCTGTGGCCTAGTCGTTCCATTCATCAAAGACCTTTGCATCAAACTGGTTCTCTCCCTCATCAATACAACATCCAGCGAAGATCAACTGGAGCCTTAACTAACTGCATCAGGACACTTTCTTTCAATGGACAAGACATGCAAGTGTCACACTTGGTTTTAGTAATTGGAGCTTTAACTACCATTAGCCCTTTAACTGAGTTGGGCTGAAATTAAGAATAAGAAACTAATGGTTTATTCAGCCTGTTGATCTTCTGGCTTTCCAATTTCCTTCTACTTTAATCTATATTCTGCCTTAACCTTTTTTTTAGAAAGTGTATGTGTGTTGTGTGTTAGGGCAGTGTGTGTTTAGTGTAATTAATAGTGTATATAGTATATAGTGTAATAGTTTAGTGTAGTTAAGTCTTGTTTGTATCACACATACTGTAATCTTGTGGTGGTTCGTACACTCATAATCTGATTAACCATAATAAATTATTAATATTTTATGTTTGGAATAACATTTGTTTCCCTAACACAGGGAATGGTGGAGAATATTACTATCACATTAACTGAGTGAACTTGTTTATGAAAAATTATATCTTTGGTGAAGAATGCTTTATTCATAAACAAACCTCAATATTAATAATCTACATTTGCTACAAAGACGACAATAAACATTAGCTGTATGTAGTAACAATTAGAGTTGTACCTAGAGAACAACATTTTGATGCTTGATGTGATACCTGTTGGGAGGGTTTTAGCAGTTTCTTGAATACAGTATATGCAGCAGACCGAACACAGAGTTCAGAGTCTAGTGGATATTGAACATAAATCTGTGAGTTATTGTGTATCCTTAGAAGAGTTTATAACAAGATAAACATTAATGTAAGGATCTGGAAGGAGTGTAAATGTACAGTATATGAGCTTGTGAAGGTAGGGTAATTTTAAATCTAAAGGAAGACTAAGAAATCTTAGTCTTTTTCTGGCTTCTTACTCACAAACAGCGCCATAAAACTGATGGGACAGATTTATTTTTCTGACAAGGGGACAGACCTTTTGTAATACATTAGATAAAGCTATCCCATATGCCAGCTAAAATTTTGCCTTAGGTTCCCACAAATAATGAAGGCTAATACACAATGACTCCATTTGTCATCACTTTGTGACTCCTAGTATTTCTTCTATGAGCAGGCACTGGGAATCTGTGCTATTCAAGAGCACAGAAGAACTAGAGGCTCAGGATGTTTAAACAGCTGAAGTGTGTGGAAATGCATTATTGGCACCCTCATAGATGGCCACTTCATATCTATTTAAAAAAAGACTTGTTAGGAATGTTATGTAAATTTCAGGCAGACTTTCTTTCCACCCCCCAAGGTCAAATGTCACTGTGGTTTTCACACATCCAGGATAGAAAGTTAAACGAATCAATTTCCCACCCTTCATTCTTGTTTCCCTGAGGTTAAATCACAAATATAGTGTTAATGAATCACTAAACACCTTTCATAACATATGTGGTTAGCAGCCATGGATTATGTCATCAATAGCTTTGAGTTGTACAATAGAGATCTTGCTTCTATACTTATCCTTCACTCTGCCTGCCTGGTGCACCTTTCTGTACTTGCTGGCAAGCTGTTATATAGCCAGCAAACAGGAAGTCACCAAAGAAGCAAGTTGCGATGTATTGTATTGCCTTTCTTGTGTTACCCTTGTTCCCTGTGTTTTCTCTCGTGCTTTTCTTGTGATTTTGGATTACTTGGTTTTTGAAGTTTGGGCTGTCTCTAGTTTTTTGTTGTTTGCTGCCTGCCCTGACCCTAGCCTTGCTGAGTTTTGGATATACCGTGCTGTACCTGTTTGCCTGTTATTTGGACCCTGCTTGTTTAACCATGCCTCGACGTGACAATAAAAACAAGAAAACCCAGTGTATGGATCCGCCTCCCGTCACTCCGTGCACACACATCATGACAGAATACATAGCCTCCCCAGGATCCAGCGGGTTTCCCACAGACCCAGCACAAGAACTCTTTCAACTCAGGCAAGGCAACTCTTCCATTGAAGACTATGTTATGCAGTTTTGTGCTTTAGTCAACGAAGTTACGTTCTATGATGAATGGTTTTTCAAATGGCCACCGTGGCCATTTGGGAGGTCGCGTATGACAAGATGGCCGCCGCTATTGAGGTCGCATTTGACAAGATGGCTCCTAAGCCCAAGTCAGCACCCCTGCATGGCCGCCCATCCTGGGTCAGCACCCCTGCATGGCCGCCCATCCTGGGTCAGCACCCGTCATGGCTGCCCATCCTGAGTCTCCTGTCGCTCTAGTGTCCAGTCCTAGTGCAGCCATCCTCCCTGAGCCAAGTCCAGCTGCTCTCCCTGAGCCAAGTCCAGCTGCTCTCCTTGAGCCAAGTCCTGCTACTCTCCCTGAACCAAGTCCAATTACAGCTATCACCGTATCCCCCGAGTCAAGCCAGGTCACGGCCCTCGCTGTTCTTCCCGAGCTGAGTCACGTTTCTGCTGGAGCAGCAGCCAGCCTAATCTTGACCTTAACATTCTGGATTATCTGGGCCGCATATACCACTACGGAGTCCTCAGAGGAAGCAGCTCATGCTGCAGATCCTTTGAGGGCAGCATCCCCTGAGGTGGTGGCTGAAGCCACGGATCCTTCTGTGGTGGGGATGTCTACAGCCACTCCCTGCACCGTGGTAGCGCCCGATGTCTCGCACACCCCCAGGGCTTTCTCTTGCTCTGTCTCCCAGCTCTCTGTTCCAGATCCGCTCTGGTGGGTGTCCTGGTCTGTCCTGATCGTCTCCTGAGCCGCCCTGGCAGGCTCTCAAGTCTCCTGCACCGCCCTGACGGGCTCTCAAAGTCTCTCAAGACTCTCTAGTCTCTCTAGTCACCCTAGTCTCTCAAGACTCTGAAGTCTCTCAAGTCCCTTTGGACTTTCAAGTCTCTCTGGCCTCTCAAGTGTCTCTGTCCAACCTCTGTAGGCTCTCCAGCCTGTCTAACCTCTCTAGGCTCTCCAGCCTTTCAAGGCTCTCACGGCTCTCTAGCCTTTCCAGGCTCCCAAGGCTCTCTAGCCTTTCCAGGCTCCCTAGGCTCTCTAGCCTCTCAAGGCTCCCTAGGCTCGCCAGTCTCTCAAGGCTCCCTAGGCTCGCCAGTCTCTCAAGGCTCCCTAGGCTCGCCAGTCTGTCCAACCTCTCTAGGCTCGCCAATCTGTCCAACCTCTCTAGGCTCGCCAGTCTGTCCAACCTCTCTAGGCTCTCCAGTCTGTCCAACCTCTCTAGGCTCTCCAGGCTCCCAAGTCTCTCTAGCCTTTCCAGGCTTTCCAGGCTCTTTAGCCTTTCTAGGCTCTCTAACCTTTCCAGGATCTCTCGGGCATCTGCTCCGCCCTGATGGTCTCTCTAGTTGCCTGTTTCGCTCCTGGTGGTTTCCCCAGTCGCCGCCTCCGCCCTGGTGGTCTCTGCTGTTGCTTGCTTCGTCCTGGCGGGCTATGTAACGACAGGCCAGCAGAGGGAGCGCTAGTCCCTACCTCTGTTTGCTCCCTCTGCTTCTTTGGATATACCGTGCTGTATATAACTGTATATAACAGGTTTGCCTGTTATTTGGACCCTGCTTGTTTAACCATGCCTCGACGTGACAATAAAAACAAGAAAACCCAGTGTATGGATCCGCCTCCCGTCACTCCGTGCACACACATCGTGACAGTTATACTGTCTCAGCTATTTTTTTTGTGAAGTGTCTGATTGTGCTATGGATATTAATGCAAAACCTTTGGTTACAAAAACCTTTGGTTTATCAAATCATGTAAAACTCTTTTCATGGGTCTCCCTGAAGTGGCTCAAACCCGGTGTTCAGCAAATTACACTGGCTAGCAGATATTGTCTTGATTTTATGGTCTTTGCCTTAAGCCCCTCAATACCACATAACCATGGCCTTTGTTTGGGTCTCATTACTCAGTGATTTGAATATCATGTTTGGAAAAAATCTTTTTCCAGTGAATTAAAGTGGCAATTATCTCAGCTGTTGTGTACACCATTCAAGGCAAACGTATCTTGAATAACCCTGGTTGGAGATGTTAGGGAAAATTGGAAATACTAAAAATCATTAATCATCTGCCTTATTTTAGCTCAACAAATTCTTGACCCATATCTGGCCTTAAATTAAAAAAAAAAAAACAACTTTTTTCATAGTTTCAAAATTCAAAAATTTCAAAATTTTCATAGCCCAAGGATAATACCTCCCACTTTGCAGTCTAATGATTTTCTTAAAGTGAACTTACTGAAACGCTATTAGAATATTTACATATTTCACACTACAGATTGTAGTTTACATTTCCACTCAATTTTTTAAACATTTCTTTATGTCATTAATTGTTTTAATCCAGGGAGACTTTTGTATGCACAAAGAACCTGACAGCAGTTGGTCCTTCACACATTCTGCAAAAGTAATGTTGAATGTTGAAGTAGTAATGTTGAAAATGTTTTTTGAAAGCTTCATTAATGATATTGCTTGGTTATAAGAACCTAGGACAAATACTGAAAAGGGTGGTTATATCAAACATTATTTTGATTTATCGACACACCTTTTGACATGTGAAACAACATTTTAGATTTCTGAATTTCAAACGTGAGAACAACTGAATATGGTCCTGTAGTGAGCGATGTATTCCACAAGGATTTTAAGCCATGTATGATAGTTTTAATAAATACTGTTGGATTACCAAGTGAAACTGAATAAATACCCGTTTGATTTTGCAGTTCTTTTCCGGTTAAGTGCTGCACCATTTTGGCTATTTTGAAGCATTGCATTGCGTATTTTGAAGCAATAGTATTGACTCACCTGCACGTCATGTATAAATTGGTTAACTGCTTACACCTGGTTAAGTGAGAACCGTGTCAGGTCAATGGGTAAGAGCTAAGTGTGGTTAATGAGTATATACAGAATTATAATTTCATATAAAATCTAGGACTGGTCTAAATATACGGTCAAACAATTATTATGCATAGTTTCCAAGATTAAGGACGAAACACTGTTACTCATAAACATACCTTACTCCACTCTCCCTACTTCAGCTAATTGAATTTATCATATAATTAAAACAGGATATGGTCACATGGAAACATGGTCAGAGGGGTCATAGTTGTTATGTTTTGGAATACTGTGCAATATACTGAATGTACATACTGTGCTAAAAACATGCAATGCTTTACTTCATTTTTAAAAAATTCAGGTCACTGAGGAACGTTTTTGAAATGTAATCTTAAATGACTTGAACATTTGTTAAAACTGAAAAATATATACAGTAGAGTTAAGATTAAAATTACAATTTTAGCATATCTGTATTTTGTGAAGAGGAAGATTCTTTCTCTTAAAAGAAATATTCCAAATGCTGTCTGATTTTATCATAAAGTTTTGCCTTTTCCTAAAGGGGGTGGGGAAACAGGATTTAGAAGCAGAAATCAGAACAGCATTGAGATGTTTATTAATGTATTCTGTGCTCCATTTAGGCTGAATGAAAAATACAATGCAAACACACACCATTAAGCACTATGTGGCTATAAAACTCTGAAGGATAAGTGTTAATGGAATAGAATAGGAGACTATTTTAGGAAGATAAATTCAATGCTTCATGCCATGCCCAGAGCATCAGGTATTACCTGGTTTCACTTTATTTGTTCCAATAGTTTCCCCTTCTAAAGCTTGTATGTCAGACTCTATAGATCTACAGTTAGCTGCACCAGTCAAAAGTGAAATACACTCAACCCAATTTTCAAGACTGATTGCAGCATTCCACATGACTTATATTATGACCCATGAGATCAACTACAAAACATCCCAAGCAAGATTGAGTGAAACAGTAAGGCACCCAATATTGATATGATGATTTTCTCATATTTATCACAGTAACAGCCCATGATTGTGTTAATGTTGTGTACTGTAGAGAAACAATCCCTGCACATCTATAGTTAGATGTTTTTGAGTTCTGAGTCAAACTTTTACACCTACACTACAGAAGATCGTCCCCTACCTTTAATACTTCAAATGTTATGTTTCCCCAAAATAGACAGCAGACTTGAACAAAAACACACTGAATATGCACCAACAAAAATCTCCACATAAAACTGGGACGTTTATATCAACTACTGTCAGAGAGGAGAGTAAAAACCAAGTTTTTTAGAAATGCTAGTGGTTCAGTAATTACACCACACCACACTGTATTTTGGCTATTTAACACCATCCCACAGATTTCCACAGTCACCCCAAAATCAGTGCATAAAAAAGACAAAAAAAAAATTGGATCTGATTATGAACAACAGCTTTTGCTCACTGTACATAATCAGGTATTCCAGTGGTACTACCCTGGAAAAACAGAGATCTTTAAATGATTCACAAATGCATTTTAACAGCAGATCGGAAATGTCACAAGGGTCTTCCATCCCCCAGAGAGCAGCAGTGTAAAACAATGTACAAACAGAGCTGTGGTTAACAGTGACAAAGTTACAGTGCATTTAACTATAATATGGAAAGAATGCTTTATCAGAATTTTATCTATAAACAACAGTTATTGCTAATTTGTTGACAGAAACAGCTCACAGTTTTTTAAATCCCCTCTTTTAGTTTGTATGCATAGAAAATATATAAGATCATTTTTCTTCTTTCAAATCCAAGCTTTGATTGAAATATGCAGACAGATCTGACTGAACATAATATTCACACTGCTGCATGCAATGATGTTTTAGAGATGGAAAACCCAAGGGCTTACAAGAGGCACTCCTAAATATCAAAATATATCAAAGGCATACAGCACAACTTAAAAAGAACAAAAAAACTCTCATCATAAACATTTAAATAAAATCAGTTAAACATTTATTGTTATAGATTCTAATATTACCCATCAAGCATCACTTCAGTAATTTCAGCAAACCTAGTGAGCTACCTTGCTGACTACCGCCTATGTAGGCAGACCTAAGTGACTCATTTAAAATGCCTATAGAGAGTAATGTCAAAAAATCCACGCTTGCCATCTTTCCCCACCATTGTGAGATTTGCATTTACCACAAAAGATACCCTAAATAAAAGACCAAAAAGCTATAAATAAAAACCAGAATAAATATACTATTTAGGAATTAGGAATTTCCTACTATTAGGAAAAACCTTCACATTGAACAGCAATCGTTTGACACCTTGAGGTGTTGCCTGCTTGGTATTACACTATGCTTTAAACAGACGTGTGGGGTTGACCCCTCCAAAATTGGACAGGAAAAGTGTCTGTTTAACAGCTTAACTTTTGTGACTGTCCTGTAACCCAAAATGCTGCATGGATTTTAAGCTAAATATACCATGTGAATTTATCTGTCACTGATTATGGGATGTGTAATTTCCGTTTTGTCCCTTCAGCTGTTTTGACATGCGGGTTACATAACTACAGTATCTGTAGCAAGCCAGGTCATATGTGACCTTTCCACCATCCAGATTCATTTCATGCATATTTGCATATGAAGAGCTTGGTTCCAAAACAGGATAAATGCCAATTTTAAAATAATAATTGTCTCGAACTTTCTCATATATGGATCCAAAACGGAAGACAAAATTTGCTGGATAATTTGAACTGAGAAACATGAGGTCCACATTATGTTAAACTAAAACACTAAACAAAAGATGTCAGTTGAAGGTGGGAACTAAGTTTGATGTGTGTACATAACAGCATGGAGTAATCTATTTTTTTATTTTTTTAAATCTATTTCAAATTTTATGCTAAACTATTGACAATTGTACAATTCAGTGTTAAAATCTCAGACTGCAGATGACTCTGTTTGGCTACTGTTTATATAGTGGATGGAAAATACTCATTGTAATGTACATTGTATTGACATCAGGTGAGAGATTGTTGATCTTGGATAGTTTTAGACACAGGTTAAGCTAAAAAGACCAGAGATTACTGGCTGAATTGCTAGAGAGGGCTGGTTGGATGGTTGTTTGTTTTGTGTAAATCGTTCAGTAGCCTCATCTCTCAGTCCTCATCTCTTAACTGGAATATAAGGCAGAATAGACATTCATGGCTGATCTTCTGTAGCTGTTGCCAAAAGCACCCTCTTGTGATCAAGGCTGTAACAGACAAGAAAAGTAAAAGTACACACGTGGCACACACATATATGCATATATAAGGTCATCTCAAATAATACCTTATTCTCAAATGAACCTCAAGAATTCTGTCCACAAACAAAGATGGAATTGACTTTCTATAAAGGGTTTCAATAAAGATGTTACTAAAAGTGTGCCATACCTCAGTTCTCCGTTGTTTCTCTACAAAGGATGAGTCTGTTTCTCTGACCACTACTGCTTTAGTCACCAGCATGTCAGGGTGCTGTTGTTTGGCTTCTTGTATTGCCATGGCAAGTGCCTACACAATCATAGAGTATTATACTATAAAGGCGTCTACAGCGTTACATAAACTTTTCAATACTTCAGTAAATTACTGTACAGTGTTTTTACCTGATGTTGGTCAACATCTTCATCGCCTGTTACAATAATCCTTTTCTCAATTCTGGTCTCTGCATATCCCCCTTTCACTGTCTGAAAGCAGTCATAAACACTCTCACATGGAGATGAACATAACAGGGTGTTTTATCAGCTGCCTGTTAGTGGTGTTATATAAGTCTATATTCTTCATAAAATATTTACAACTACAATGTATTTTTTCCAAATTATTTCCTAAACAACTGACTTGTCCATCAAGTAATTAGATGCTGAAAGTGAATATGAGAGTAGTGCATTTTATTGTGTGATCTATAACAAGCTGAGATTGGTGAAACACACAGTCCATACCTTGGTCACTTGAGTTGTGGTGGCTGATGTAACATTGTCTGTGGTTACGGTATGAGGAGAAGCAACAAAGTCTTCTTCCAGACTGTTTGTCCTCACCTGTAATAAATCTATCTGATGTTATACATTTAGCTGTTAATAAACTCTTTTAACTTGCCTGATAACGTTGAAAATGCACAGATTTAATCACTGAACAATATATGAACTGAACAATATAAAACATGAATTCACAGTAATCCTTACAGTTTGTTTTTTTCGGACCAAGTCCAATTTTACCTTTTTTTTATTAGATTAGAACATTTAAGCTGCAAGAACATTTGCCCCTCGTCAATATTCATTTTTAATTAATCAAAATTGTGTATTGCAGCTTTAACTGCATATTACATATATTTAAGTACAGTTCTACAATTATACATATATATATATATATTTGTAGAACTGTACTTAAATATGTACTATGCAGTTAAAGCTGCAATACACAATTTTAACAGCGGAAAATATATTCTCCTTGCCAGGAGATGGCAGCATTGCTTTAGCTGGCACAGCGGCAGACAGTAGCATACTATTCCCAACACCAGAATTATGTAATCGGCACACAACTACATTTATAAGAAACATAAAACGTTCTTATTTATTAAGATAGAAAACTGTGAATAGCACAAACAGTGGTTCTGTGCATACAACAGCAAGACAGTCTTATTGGACACTGCTGTGGCTGTTTGACGTCAGTAGTGGAGATTTTTTTCTCTCACACATACATACAGGCCAACTGACTGCTATTCCCCAAAACTTAATTGTCAGTGATAACCTCTAAAACTTCCAGCTTTGACTTATCGGATTTGTTAAATGGATGTCAGTAAGAGATGATGTATTAAATTTTAATAAGACACCTGTAGGGCAATACACACAACCTACAGAGTTGAATGAGGATTATTCCACTCCATTATCAGAGTCATTAATTTTCCCATGGACTTTTTGTAATCCTTGATAAAAAAAAAACAACAATCATGTGGAGTGATTACTTCTATGCAGATGCAAACAGCAATGGTCACAGCATATTTGGACCTTTGTAATTAGGTAGTAGTCAGCAATATATACAAATAATGTAAATTAAAAATGCATGTTTGCTTGCGACATTTTTCTAATTTACTAATAATGTTAATATTACTAGATGTACCTATCATAATTATATACAGTATGTGATTAAGATACATGTATTTATTATTTACTTACACCAACAAATTATGTGAGTAAAATTACTATTAAAATTATCTTTTAGTTACTAGAACATAGTAACTGCAACAATTGCCTTATTGATTAAAAAGTGACAAATTAAATGACATAAGCAGATTCTCACATGATCAGAGGCATGTTCAACAGTGGAAGGAACCTCTGAGCTATTGGAATGTGGTACCACCTTAACATCTCCTTTTCTCAACATCTGGGCAGCACTCACAGCATTAGGGTCTTTTTTGGCAATGGGGGGCTGATGGGTAAAAAGACAGAAATAGTTATTTTCAGAATGAAAGGTATGAAACATGTTGAGTGAGTATTTGCCTTTGTTGCAAACTTTTATAGCATGTAAGGATATGGTTTTTGGAATCTGAGAATTGATTTGAACATTTGAACATATATCAATGATGCCCAGGAGGGCTGGTACAATGTGGCATGATCACTAATGAAACATAATGAAGTAAAAAGAAAAACAGATAAATGTGATTTAACAGTCAAATGTCTTGAAACATTTGACAAATTTTTTGATTACTTATTTTCTTAATGAGATTATGCTAAATGACTGACATGAGTTTTGTAGACTTTAAATATGACATTAAACTGACCCTGTGTACAAATGTCTTTACATAACAAAGAAATTCTACAAAAGCAATTTTTTAGAAAGCGTCCAAGGATACTGTTGATGAAGTTGGTTGTGTATTTGCTCAGAGTACAGAGCTTGATGACTTTACTATTTCTCTACAATCGTAATATTAGATGTGTTTTAATGTGTGTAATAGTAGACGTGTTCATACTTTTGAACAGTAACACAATTTAAAAATGACAACAGAGTAAAAACCAAAACAAAAAGTAAAAAATAAATGTACACAAAGTGTAATGGATGTGTCAGACTCTCTCTCTCTCTCTCTCTCTCTCGTCTTGCTAATTGAGAACAAACTGTTCCTTACAGGCTCTAAATCTTGATAAGCACGACCTTCAAAAAAACGTTTCCTTCCAGGTGATACACCTTGCAAATCGATTTGCCGGGTGGAATGAGACCTGGGCAGTTCCTCAAACTCCTCCCTGCTCATTTCTGTTTGCTGGTTCTTCTCGCTCAGCTCTGCCATGCTTCTTGAAAACTCCTCCATTCCGCTGTGTAAGTCCATGACTACAGTAAAGTCCACCTCAGCTTCCAAGCTTGAGGTGGAACTGACTGTGATGCTTGAACATTTCCTCTCAATGGCTAAGTGGGTGTCCTTCAACCCCGCTAGCTCACAATAACTGTAGTCCTCCAGTGTGCAGAAGGGCTGCTGCTGTTGAGCATAGAAAGCAGGAGAATGTTGCAACTTCACATCCAGCAAATGTGGTAGCAGTGAATGAAAGAAGCAGTGGTGATAATGCAGATATGGAAATATAGTATTTCTGAAGGGTTTATCATGCTTAATTAAATCTGGATGAATGATGAGATATCACCATGGGCAAGACAATGTAGATAACTGAAGGCACTGAGTGGGTAATAAAATGTCCATGTTGTGTCCATGTTTTGCAATAGTGTTATGAAGAATATGGTGTTAGCAAGGTGAATATACTATTTACTGCATACACATCCAATTTCCTGTCACTTAAATAATAGCATCTTCCAAAGGGCTTAAATGTAATACCTTTTGGGATTTTTTAGGAGGTTGACGTTTGTTGAGATTCTATTTCATTTTATTTTCAACTAATTGTTGCTATAGTACTCATATACATATATAAATATTGAAATATTGTTTGCAAACACTACTGACTTTATGCTTAAACAATCAAATAAACCATGCAAATCAGCCTGGTTCACAATCACAATAGTTTTCTAGCAGGAGTGCATACGGTTGGTCACATAGCCTGGCCAAGCAAGTTTTCGCAAGCGTACAAATTAACATGGTTAAAAAATCATAAACGTAAAATGAAACAACATGCAGGAAAATGCAGATGGCATTATATGAGAATTGATTAAAAATTGAAAGACCTTCACATCATCCCCTGGTTCTTCATGAGCAGAAGCAGCGGACAGAGACTCCTGTGAAGAAACACACAGAGAAAACAAGAGATACTGTAGAAGCAATCTGAAGTTATAAAAGTAGTTATAAAAGTGTTATAAAAGCCAGACCCTTGAAAAAAGCCAAGCTAAGCACTAATTACACACTATACAGAAAGTACCACAACACCCTGCTGTTAAAACAGCACTATTTCTCACATAGCTAATACTGATACTGTAAAAGTGGCAGTTTTAAATTAAGAGCTGATTAAAGACCACAGTTGTTTTGTGTCTATGTGCAGCCTGCTTCAATTTTGTTAATATTAGTTAATAAACAATATTTCTACAGCATTCTGTAACGCCAGGACAACAGAGGGAGCCCTAGCCCCGTCACTGTTTGTGTTTGCTTCCTCTGATGCAACTTCCTGTTTGCTGGCTATAAAACAGAAGTCCAGCAAACAGGAAGTTGCAATGTATTATTTTGCCCATTCTTGTGTTTCTTGTTATTTCTTGTGTTTTTGGACTTTAGATTTTTGACTCTGGACTGTTTTTCTGGTTTTGGATTATTGCTGCCTGCCCCGACCCTTGCTTTGTTTTGGATTACGAGTTTGGATTGTCTATTGTATACTTGTTTGCCTGTGTATCGACCTTGCCTGTATGACCATGCCTCGCAATAAGAATAAAAGAATCCAGCATTTGGATCCACCTCCCGTCTCCGTTTTCGCCCCGTGTGACACATTCATTGTGTAAACTTCAATGTTTACTAATAATAATTATCATTGTTCATGTTAATGTTGTAAAGTATTAAATTTTTAACAGTCTAGGTTTTGGTGTTTTGAATGTAATACTGAATGTAAGGAACATGCAGGTCAAGTGAGTTTAATTCAGGTTAAGTCATTTTTTTAAATCTATTTAAAATGTGAAATATTTACATTTCTTACATTTAGTCATCTATTTGTAAGTTTCTTACTGCTTTAATTTTTGCCATGGTGTGAAATCAGTATTGTTATTGAAACTGCACTATTGCAGTTTTTTTTTTAAATTAAACATTATATTGTTTAATAATTAAGAGTATGTATGTGGCAAGTATGTGGCAAACTGTCAGATTACAGTTTTATCAAAAAATCCTTTCATTCCACAGCCATACACGTTTGAATCTACACACAGACATTGCGTTGCAGTAGCGCATTCAAGCAGCAGGTATGTACTGTGTAACAGTGCTGCTCATATTTGATGAACATTTTAGATTTGATGAACATTTAGCACTGTTATACAGTACTGCTCATATTTGATGAACATTTTAGATTTCTGTGTACCCCTCATTCCCAGTGACGTTAATAGTTAAATATCGAGCTTGGTTGCTGGTTTCAAAGGGGTATTGGGACATTTTAGTAAATGCCATAGGCCAGACAGAACAAAATGAAAGTGAAACAAACTATGAACGTTATCAAATAGAGAACTATAAAAATACAATAACAAAGTCATATTGTAAATGAGCATCCAACTCATTTTCTTGTTAAATACAATGCTGCGTTCCTGGATAAACAAAATGTCTCAGGTTACGTATGTAACCATGGTTCCCTGAAGGGAATAAGATGCTGCGTCGAAACACTATGGGAATGCTACCAGCGTTTATGCACTCTGAACAGAGGTATGGATCAAGACGCAACATCTCGTTCCCTTCAGCGAACCAGGGTTATATACGTAACCTGAGACGTTCCCTTTCAGGAACTCGAGCTGCATTGAAACGCTATGGGAACGAGATGCCAACTCCACCATAGGAAGGGGACCTCTGCCCTATGTCGAGTCCAACTTAGGGAGTCAGGGCAGAGATAGTAGTAGAGGCCTGAAGATCAAGGCCGTAAAATCTGACGAAGGTCAAGGGACATGCTGTCGGATGGCAAGGGACCAGCATCACAGATGTCCTGAATTGGGATAGCTGCAGAAAGGGCCTTAGAGGCTGCCATACCTCGAGTAGAGTGAGCCTTGGTTCCCAAAGGAGGGGGAAGTCCAGAGGACTCAAAAGCATTGACAATCCAGCGACTAAGCGTATGCTTAGAATCAGGCTGGCGCCTCTTGTGTGGGCCAAAATAGACCAAAAGCTGTTCAGATTTTTCCACAGGGCAGCTCTGTGGACGCAAGTGTGCAGTGCTCGCACTGGACACCTACAATTAAGCCTTTCCTGGTCTTGATCCCGAAAGGGAGGACAGAAAGCCTGGAGCACAACTGGCCGTAGTGTAGATGAAGGGACTTTAGCCATATAACCCGCTCATGGGTATAGAAGTATTTTGGCCAAACTGGGCACAAAGTCTAGATATGTAGGGGCCACAAAAAGGGCCTGAAGATCACAGACTCTTCTCAGAGAGGTGATAGATAGAAGGAAGGCCACTTTGGCCAATCAATGAAGATCAGAGATCTGAGAGAAAGGCTCAAAAGGAGCACATAAAGCTTGAAATACTACAGGCCAGGTCTCAAGGAGGGAATTGGTATAATACTCAAGGCCTCAGTCTGAGCGCACCGTGGAGGAAATGTACGACCAAAGGGTGTCTACCGACTGAAGATAAGGATTCAGGGTGGAATGAGTCAATCCCACCTTAAATAGTGACTACAAAAATTCCAGGACTGTACCAACAGGGCAGTCGACTGGATCAAATTGGCGGTCTCTACACCAAGAAGTGAAAAATTCCACTTTAGGGCATATAGTTTCCTTGTAGAAGGAGCTCTAGATTAAAGGTCTCAACAACCTCAGTTGATTGACCAGAGGCTAAGAGTTGTACCACCTTGTTTCCAACATTTGTTTCCAAATGTCTGGGTGAGGGTGGACAATTGCGGCCTCTGCCTGAGACAGAAGATCCACCCTCAAGGGGATTTTACAAGGACAGCCATCCAGATCCGAGAACCATACTCGGCTCGGCCAGAACGGGGCTTTCTAGAGCTCCTGGGAGCAGGGCAATAGAAGGGAATGCATAAAGGTGTAGCCTCGGCCATGCCTGAATTATGGCATGTAGTCCCAGAAGAGCTGGATGAACTAGAGTATCAAAGGGGACATTGCGCAGTCTCTTGAGAGGCGAAGAGGTCTAATTGGGCTTGCCCAAAAAATTTTTAAATCTGCTTCACCACCTCAGGGTGAAGTCTCTATTTCCCGGGCCTCAGCCCCTGCACTGACAGAATGTCTGCTCCCACACTGCATCGACCAGGAATATAAGTCACTCTCAGTGAGCAAAGCTTCCCCTGTGACCAGACCAGGATCTGGTGTGCCAATTTGTAAAGAGGGCGCGGCTGCAGGTGGTCTATGTATGCAATCACCACCATGTTGTTGGTGTGGATCAACATGTGGTGGTTTCTCAGGTTCAATAGGTTTAAAGCCTGAACCACATCAAGCATTTCCAGGCAATTTATGTGCCAAGTAAGATGGCAAGGCTCCCAAAGACCTTTGGCTGGGCGGTTGTATTTAACCACACCCCAACCAGAAAGGGATGCATCTGTCACTAGCATAACACTTGGCCCTGAAAGAGGAACCAGGGTTCTTTCCACATGTCTAAAGCACGGATACAGCATCTCGTGACCTTTATCATGTGAAGCGGATTTCCCGTCGGGGAGAACCCCCTGGATTTGAGCCACCACTGAAGGGGTCTTATGTACAGTGGGCCAAAAGGTATGATGTTGGACGCAGCTGCCATCAGACCCAGTGGTTGCAGAAACTGTTTCACAGTAAGTGATAAGCCTTGCCTGACTCTCGATACTGCAGAGAATGAATTACACGAGCGTGAGAAGATGTGCCCGCATAGTGGTGGAATCCCATATTACACCGATGCAGGCCAGTGCTGCATCCACACATTTGGTGAAAATGTGGCGCCACTGCTGCATCCACACATTTGGTGAAAGTTCGGGGGAGAGAGCAAGGCCAATGGAAGAACTCGATATTGGTAGAGCGTGCTTCCATACCCAATTAAAAGGAGGACCTGACGAGAGATAAATTAGATAAGGACAAGCGTGTCTCAATTCCCTCAATCAAATCCAGCTGTGAACCCCATGAATGCAGCTGCCGTTCCTGAGCGTGTTGCACTCCTAAGCAAACAACACATAGAGCGTGTGTATCCCCACCCGTAATAAAAGCGGGCAGAGAGGAACACACGTTCTGAAAAACTCTGTCTTTCCCTTAGCCAGTGGCATTCTAACTTAAATGCTTTCCCTCCCTGGTCTAAAGGCATAGAAAGACAAACAATCGACAGACAATTCAACATAGAGCGCTTCGCTGAATGAAAGAAGCTAACCCGAGCAGCGCAATGCACATGCCTTTATAGCTTTCTGGTCATGTGCTTTTATAGCTCTCATAATCAGTGATTCGACACACCTGTTCAGAGGGCATAAACGCTTGAAGCGTTCCCATAGCGTTTTGCAGCTCGAGTTCCTGAAAGGGAACATTCTATGTATGTACAAAGAGCTTGCATTCCAATCCCGCAATGGAAACTATTTTTTATGTTTGTGGAATGAAAGGAAATCTCAAAATCTGAAGAGAGGGATACACAGCAAAAGGTTTGCTCTCACAGCAAACCTTCTGGATGCTCTTTCCAAACTCACACTGATTAAATATTATTAGATCAGTAGAGATTGTAGACTAAATCATGATGAGAGCATGTTGAATGTGAGACATCCTTTCTGTACAGATGGCCCTCTTCAACCCCTCTCTTCACAGACAAGCAAAGATTGTGCTTTTTACATGTAAGTACAGGCATGTTTAAGGTACAACAAAAATCATGGAAACGTGAGGTGATCTGAATCTCATGCAAAACTTTTTTGTCCAATGGCTGAAAATGCAGAAGATGCCAAATTGATTTACCGAAATGTTCTTCTTGTCTTCCATAGTTGGGTCTTTGCTGAAGTTGCGGCTGTTGAGCAAAAAAAGAACTGATTCTTTGGCTTTCTTTGTTTTAACTGGAGGAGTCGGGGGGGCATTTTTTTGATGAACAGGGGTTCTGGGGACTTGAGATTGGATATCAGAAATTTTCTCATCAGGCAACATAAGATCTCCATAGACCACTTTGCTGGTGTATTTTATAGTGTTGTCATCATTCATTCCTCCTTGTGATAAATTCCCAATGTTGCTTGATGTTTTTTGCCCAGAATTCTCTGAAAAATAGTGGTCTATCATGACTAATAATGATTCTCTCTGACTTTGTTTGGGTTTGATTGAACTTGCGGCAAAGTTTGCACTGGAAGAGCCTGAATCCCTGCTGTTGAACTTACTAGCATCAAAGTGTCCCTCGAAAGTTTCATTAATACTGTATCTTTTAAAGCTTCTTTTCATTAATTCCATATCTTGTCCAATATCTATGTCATCTTTGTAACCCTGACTCTTTGCTCTTTCAGGTTTCAATGGAACAATTCTTGTTATATTTGTTCTAGCATGTCCTGTTACTCTAGTCTTTCTTGATTCCATGGCTGTTTGGATCACCTCACTGTTATCCAGTTCAATACTGCTTATCATTTTCTCAGGACCAAACGCTTCCATTTTTTGTTTATCTACATTTCCAAGCTCCTCTTTGTTCTCATTGCTGTCAATCATGATGACTTTCATAACCTCTAATCTGATATCAGTCTTGACTTTTTTTAGCTCATCTTTGCCAGGACCATTGATTGAATCTTGTTTTTCTTGTTTGTCTACAGTGTTCATAATCTTTACTTCAGTGGAAGGCTTCTCTTGACCTTCTGCAAACTTTCTTGAATCATCAGATTTTGATAATGCTCCTTGACTGGTAATCTGTAGGTGTTTTTTCATTACTTTGTCAATCTCTCTTTGAATTTCTTGATGTTGTGGTTCGTCTGATATATTTAAGGTTGGCTGATTTAGCTTTTCAGTCATAGATGGTGACCATGTGTCTGTTGTTGAGGTAATATCTTCAGACTGGCAGACCACAGTCCTCTCAAGTTGAGTATTATTGTCCTTATCTGACTCTACACTATCGTGTGTGATGTTTGAGCTTTTGGTTTTTGTTTCATACACAAAATCCCCTGACATCCCCAGGTTTAGACTTTGAGATCTTTTTTCTTTTCTGACATTACATGGAGCACATTCCTTTGTGACATCCGTATTGAATGGCCTCTCTGTCTTAGATCTTGATATAGTTGGTAAAGAAGCCTCTTCATCTGATTTATCATTTGCCAATAAGTCTAATTTAGTTTTGACTGTTGATGCAAATACCATGTCCTCTCTCCATTCACCTGATTCAGTTGCTTTTTCCTTCTGTGATACTTTGTGAGATGAAAAAGTCTCTATCGGCAACTGTGTTTCTTCATCATCCTCTCTCATCAGCTCAATGTGTATCATCTTGGTAATTTCTTTTTGCTTTTCTGCCTCCCTTTTTTTTCTCGGAAGGAGTTCAATGACCAGAGGTGGTGGAGCCGTGCAAGCTTTGTTCTGCTCATTTTCCTCCATTTCAAAGCCTGGCTGATATGCATCTTGTTTGTCAATCAACACCTGTTCCTCAGAGCCCTATTTAACAATATAAATTTAACAGGGTTAGTTCTGTTCATCCATGAATCACAATGTCTCATGATCATATCAGTGAATTTATTTTTCAAATCATGAATTTGAACGTTAAATGAACCTCATGTGAAGTCACAAATCCTGAAGACTGAATTACGTGTAACATAAGGATTATTTAGAACACTACAGGAATTTCCAGTGAGAACACCATAGCAGGAAAATATGTTAAATATGTTAAATGTTACAATAATGTTTCTAAACAAGTGTGCATGTATTGTGTGTATACGTTTCTGCAGTATAAAATAAACCCCTCTTTATTTTCTTTCTCTTATTTCATTTTACATAGCATATGGAGAATATGATACAGTTGTAACATTAATCATTGGCATCATGCAAACATCCTTCAATACCTTCAAAAACAAACAAAAATAAACAAAATGCTAAATGCTCAGTCAATGCACAACAGTAAATACAAAACAGTTTGACAATAAATTCCATACCATGACAATAAATACCATACCTATACCAATACCTATGCCAAAAAATTTATCTGCCGTGACAGGAAAAAATCTGTTTTATTATTTCAATGTTTTCAACCTCCTCTGGCATGCCCCAGGCTTTTGTTTCATTCCATTTGATGAACAACCACTCCAAAAAGTATAAACATGCATCATAGCTGAACTGACACAAAAACCTGTCTTAATAAAGCTTCAATCAATGCCACAGCATGCAATACAATATTGGCTGTATGATGTGCATACAGTATACACTAATAGTCAATCATAGTCAACGAACAAAACAACCAAGTGCCACACATGCCAATACTGTGTCTAATAGTCTACATATGGCAAAAATGTGTTCTTTCTCAAACCATAAAGGCAAAATAAGAAAAGATAGACCCATGACCTTCATTCCCCTGGTGCAGAGGGTCTTACATTCCTCCTGTTGTAGTTTCATACTTACTGCCTTCTCAGGTGTTCCACCAGGGGACGTGGCAGAGAGGCGCTTTTCCCAGTTCATAAGCTTAGTACTGGGCTCCCTCAGGGCTCTCTTTAGCTCATTGATGCTGGCCTGGTGCTTCAGGAGAACATCTTCTGACTTGTCTAGAAACTACAGACAGCAATTGAAAACAAACAGCAGTGATCAAGAAACCATCTGGCGGGATTTTTACTGTCTAGTCATTTTTTTGATTTTCATCATATCCACAATGCTATGAGGCTAGTTTCTATGCCCAAAAATTGCATAATAATTGCATAAGACATGCATAAGAACTCCATAAATAATAACTTATTTAAATATTAATAGGTTCACAAAAAGTATGAAAAGGTACTGTGGCAGTAATACAGCACAGTGATCACACAGGGCTCATATACTGGCTTACATTCATTTACAGGGCCTTGCTCTGCCATCCTATTTGGAAGTATGCTACAATCTGCCACCTTTCAAACTAGATCAATATTATAAAGTGCATTATTCTGAATGTTTCTAACATAAACACTGTGCCAGTTCAGCGTTTCATTTTACCAGCCTTATTGACCAGCCAAATTGCAGAAAATTACAGACAATTAAAATTGGACAATTAAATCTCTGTTCCAGCTTTATCAATTTAATTAGAAATGTTTTTATTAACCAATGTTTTTAAGATGCATGTTTTAGCAGCTGTTTAATTAGTAATACAAAAATAAATGTAATAAATGTGTTGTGGCAAGTGATTAATACAGAAAAGCTTGTGGAAGAGATACCTCCTGCTTGTGCAGAGGGGTTAACTCCTGCTCCAGGTGTAGAGAACAGGAAGAGGAAAGCAGCAGAGAGGAAGGAACAGGATGGAGGTTGGTGTTAGTCACATTCATTAACAGTAAATACTTTATACAGAATGCCTGATTGCATCAAACAGAACCACAGATAGTGATGCTTTAAAATACCTCCTGTTTTTCAAGAACCAGACCTGCATCCTCCTTTAGCTAGGAAAAAGTAAGGGAAGGATAGATCAGAGAGCTGGCTTATGAATTGCATCTCAGAAAAGTTCTAATTGTTAGATAGAGTTAGAGGCGTATATGTGTAATGTGAGTATGTGTGCAGGTTTCCAGAGTGAGGAGCAAACACAAAGCCACAGAGTAATCCAAATAAGGGTTTAATCAAGATATCTATACGGAACAAAAGGAACGAGACAAGGAAAACTGGAACACCCAACAAAAGACACATTTAACGAAACAAAACATGACGAGACCAAGAGTGCAGAAACCAGCTTAAACTGGTTGAAATGCAAATTCAACTAGACAGGTAAAGGGGATAGACTAAACAAGAACAGGACATCCAAATAAGGGCAAAACCCCATCAACATCACAAAATGCGTATGTAAGAAATGTTACAAACCAACACAAGCCAACATGTCCAATTTGGCAAAGCATTTTGCCGACAGACATCCCGACTTGTAAGACTTCTACAGTGGTCTTCTACAGTGGTCTGTTCACTCAAGTGTTACATTGGAAAGAAGTAACACTATTACTTCTAGAGTAAAATATTACCTTAATGGCTTTTTTCCTATTAGTGACTATCTCCTCACTCTTGCTCTGGTCTTGATCATGGTCCTGATCCTGGTCTTGGTCCAGACTGAGATCAGGTTCAGCTTCATCTCCAGAAAGACACTGGGGCTGTTGACTCTCACTCTTTTGTGACTGAACATCATGTATCTCACCCAGTGTTGACCCTGGCCGGGAGAACTCTGACTGACACACATCAGCGAAAACTTTAGAACTCACAATTCTAAAAACAAAGCATCTCAAATAATTTGCTTTAATAAACTATACAAAATCTTAATTTTATTTTACAATATCTAACATATTTTAAGAAACATTTTAAGAAAAAAAATCAAATTAATAAAGAATGCTCCAAGATGATCTGGTCCTGTACAAATAGGATGTAGCCTGAATGTGCTGTGGGTCCTTCATATAAAAGTCTCTGTCAAAATGTTATGTAAATGATATGTATAGATTTGAGTAGGTAATGTAAGAAACAATACCAAGTGTACTTTTTCTCTTGTTTTAGTTGCAGGTTTTGTTAAGTGTAATTAAGCCCTCAATGTTTTTTTGTGTTGGCTATTTTGTAATATTACAAACAGTATATACAGGGAGGGTTTGCCTTATAATATAAAAACATAGAAACAAACAAAGATTCATATATTTCATATATTCTTACAAAAAGCTCATTTAAAAGTTTACTATTTTGCTGTGTTGAAACTTTAAAGCAGACGCGGCAGAGTTACTAAGCAAGCACACCTGAACCAGCTAATCAGTATCACTAGGTGGCTACAGGCAGGTGCATGTCATCAAGTTTAGAACTAAACTCTGCAGGATACTGGCCCTCCCAAGAACAAGGTTCCCCATCCCTGCTTTAAAGTTAGAGATAACATGAAAGAAAAAGAAGAATCACCATTGCCCACTTGTAATAAGTTCCACTGTATTTTGATGAAGGGAGTTTTCCTTGCTTTTGGGGCATTTAAAGTTTAATGAGTCTCAATTTTACATCAGTGAGGATTCTCAATTTGATCACTCCAGTTTTATGTCTATGATTGCTTGCTGGCCAACAACAAACCTGCTGTGAGCTGAAAGAACAGCACAGATCACTGAGTCTGCAAGCTGTAAAGACAAAAATGTACTTGACTACAACACAGACAATCCTGCAAGTAAAATGCAAAAGAAAGAAAAATGAAAGAGCTCCAACCTCCATCTAGGCTGCGAGATAGAAAATATCTCTTTCTAGTGGACCGTTCGATATGTGGAGCAGGCCGGTCAATCAGAGCACTAGCTTGCTGTGTTTGGGTCTGGGTTCTCCCACTGTATCTGAACTTCGAACCCATCATTAGAAAGCCCTTTGGTGATGGCTCTGGAGATACTAGCCTACAACAGATAAATGAAGAATAATATTGTTTTAAAGGTATTTATTGAACTTCTGCTAAATCCACATCAGAAACTAGTAGAGGATTATAAACCATTCTAAGGTTTTAAAAAAGAAAACATCTCTCAGTTATGTTGGTAACCTGGGTTCTTTGAGTAATGGAATGAGACACTCTGTCTAGTTTGATGCCATGATGGTATGCCTTCGGTGTCACCAGTGTCTGAATCTCATGTTTAATCACTGTAATTGGTCCAATGCAGTAGTCATCAGCTTCTTGTCTGAATGAGATGTAAACAGACGCCTCTCTTCTCTGAAAGTTGAGGGCACATACATTACCAAGAGATGTTCCCTTTCAGGGGAACTCAATGCTATGAGAAACGCAATACCAACTATTCCATGCCGAGGGGAATGGCTGCCACATGGGCTGTGTTAAGGCACAAACACCATAGGCAGAATGCAATAACACCTTACTCGCACACTGCTGGTGACAAAAAGAACTGTTTTGGGTCACCACCCATGGCTATGTTAAAAAGGTTTACACAAGACACACAGGGAGATGTTAGCAAGAGACTCAAACACCTGTCTCTGGGGCTGGTGCATGTCAGTGACATTTTCCACTGAGCAAGTGTGCATAAGGCTTGACAATAATGCCGATTATTGTCATAAGTCTGATGCTGCCTTTAAGAAAGTCAGCTTAACGCAGGCAATAACCAGTACCAATCTACCCTATACACTCACTGCGCAAGGTGCGTAGGGCCCCGCAATTTATGCAAGGCCCGTCCCCGCCTCCTCCTCCCTGTCAGAGCACCGGTCAATGTTTAAACCAGTCAATGTTAAAGCATGTGCTGTTGTTGTTGTTAATAGTATAAAGCGAAACTCACATTGCTCGTTATCAATCAAAGCCATTCATACGCTATCAACCTGTATGTTGTTAAATAAAAATAGGTGTGGTTAGCAACCGTAAGACCACTTGAAAGATGCCTGCATACTCCATTAACTAAGGAGAAGCGATTAGTCAACATAGACGCAGTAGCGTGCAAGTTGTACCTTAGTTTACCTTGTTTTCTGGTTTCCATTGTTTCAGTTTGAGTATTACCAGTTTCTATTTGAGGACCATCAAATCTACCTGCACGACTCCACCGAGCAAGTACACTGGCAAGGCACTTCATGTATCATTTTATTTATTTCTTGTTTTAACTTTGCATTCTAATGCCTTAAATACAATATGATTTCATACAATTTCATACAATCCCACCACATTCCTGTCCTTTGCACTGGGCATCGTCCCCGTACCACAGAAAACGAACCCTATCCAACCTTCATTCCCGCTATCCCTTCCGTTCCCCCTCGCATCGACCTTTACCTCTCTCTATAGGTCTCTGGAATTGTCGATCAGCAGTCAACAAAGCTTATTTCATTTCAGCCTTCACAACACAGGCTGAACTGAACATACTCGGCCTGACTGAGACATGGATTTGCCCTGAGGTCTCAGTCACCCCATCCATCCTCTTTAATAACCACTCTTTCTCTCACACTCCTTGCGAAACTGGCAGGGGTGGTGGAAGAAGTCTGCTTCTGTTAAACAGCTGGACATATACTCCACTCCTGTCTTTATCCACTAATCAATCTTTTGAATTCCATGCAGTCAAAATCACTTCCCCTGTGCATATCCATGTTGTTGTAGTTTACCGCCCCCAGGTCCTCTACAGAACTTCCTGGATGAATTGGACATGCTGCTATCATCCTTCCCTGAAGATGGCAGCCCTCTAATAGTCTTTGGTGATTTCACCATCCACCCTGACAAACCCCAAGATGTTGGCTTCCTAGAGCTACTTGCTTCATTTGACCTCAATCACTTCACCACGCCAGGAACTCAAAGATCAGGCAACCAACTCAACCTTGTTTTTACTAGAACTGCACTACTAACATAATCAATATTTCTCCACTTCACACTTCTGATCAAAACAGGCAGCAATCAGTAGCCAATTTGCACCACCCTCATCCCCAGGACCCAACCTACCCTCACCTAACTCTCTACTCACCTACTTTTCTGAACTCAGTGAGGCTGAGGTCTCCAAACTTCTGTCCTCCAGTACATGACAACCTATACCATCCCTTACTTACATCATCAACACATCCCTTCTCCCTGGCACTTTCCCTACTAAATTTAAACAAGCCCTGGTCACCCCGCTGCTTAATATACCTACACTTGAAACCTCTACTGTTAACAAATACAGACCGGTCTCCTCCCTTTCATTGCAAAAACACTAAAACGTTCATCTTTGATGTAGCAACCACTCAATTGAGACTGTGTTGCTGTCTGTCACCAAAGCCTTGAAGAAAGCAAAGTGGAGTCAAAATCCTCTGTGCTTCTGCTACTAGATCAGCCTGCAGCTTTTGACACAGTCAATCACCAGATCCTCATCAACACCCTGTCCTCGCTGGGAATCCAAGAAATGGGGCTCCAATGGTTTTTTCCTTCCTCTCTGAAAGATCCTTCAGGGTGTCACGGAGGGGTGTGCTATCCAAACCCCATCACATGGTTACTGGAGTCACCCAAGGATCAGTCCTTGGCCCACTGCTCTTCTCCATCTAAACAACAACTCTGGGTTCTATCATACAATCACATGGCTTCCAATACCACTCTTATGCTTATTCATTCAACACAGCTCCTGGTCTAGGCCCTTGCCATCTCTAGGATTATTGCAATGCTCTACTGGCTGGCCCTCCTGCAAAAGCACTCAAATCATTTCAACTAATAATGCTGCAGCTCATCTGGTCTTTAAAGAACCAAAATGAGTCCATGTCACACCTTTCTCCGTCTCCCTTCATTGGTTACTAATTGCAGCACATATTCGGTTCAAATCTGACACTCACTTACAAAACAACCACCGGTTCTGCACCATACTATCTTCATACACTCTTTCAAATATACACTCCCTCCAGATGCCTATGGTCAACAAACAAAGTTTTATCATACCATCCTCCAAACATATTCTGTCACCCTGCAGTTTTACA
>JBAJNP010003168.1:0-41633 GCA_036877545.1 Yasuhikotakia modesta | reverse complement strand
TCAAAATATTTTTTTACATTTTTGTTTTGTAATGGAAACATTACAGAAACATTATTACAACCTAAAATTGTTACTCCTTTGTGTTTGGTTTTTCAGTGTTTGATGATTTAGATGATCTGACAGCATGATCTTCACAGCTCAAGAACAATGTCACCATCTGAGACTGATCGATGTGTCTGCCAGCCTAAATAAAGAACTGGCGCCTTTCTGCCCCTCTGGATTTCTTGGATCAAGAGACCTATGGGACATCTTGCTACTGTTTGCTTCTTTCTGTCTGCTGTAAGCCCCCCCAATATTCAATAAAACAACATGGCTGCCACCTAAGGGGTTGTTGTTAGAATTGCTTCTCACTTCTGTATGAACCATGATTTCCTGTGTGCCTGAGAAAACTAATTATGCAAAGCTTAAAATAAAACAAAACTGTCAAAATGAAATGAGCTGCAAACAGGGTCTAAAATTAAAGCTTGCAGGGTGTAAGACATGTTTCCCAGCTGCAATAAGAAACAGTTTCCTATAATTACTGAGAATGATTTAAAACGCCAGTTTCTGAACTCGAGAAGTCTACTGTGTTTCAAGCTTCACAGCCAGAACAAAACATTTGGCCATTAAATATTGTCAATTTACCCAACAATTTAACCCCCGGGATTTTAAACTTTTCACTTGAAGCCCTTAAAAGAATTTATTGATGCAGTAAGTGTCAGTATGGCATCCATTTAACATTTTTCCTTAAGAGACACTTGTCACAAACTCTCTCTCTGCCGCCCTACAGTCATTTTCTCAGTGAAGCAAAGGGACATAAATTAACATCAGCCCCTCTAACAATGTTCTACAGACAAATAACAGAAGATGAACAGAAGAACAATTGCACTTGTTAATTGCTTTATGCTAGTCTAGGGAAACTGGCACCATGCTTGTAAGACGCTTTTTTTCAGTTGATCTACTGTTTCTATTGTTCCTTCATTTGTAAGACGCTTTGGATAAAAGCGTCCGCTAAATGCATAAATGTAAATGTAGATGAAGCTTTGCATGTGAAGATACCTTATCAGAGCTCTCGGTGGTGCACAACGCAGGAGGACGAGATGATTCAGTCCCACAACAATCCAGCTGAAATCAGAAGAACCGGAGAAGAACGTCACCAAGATGCCTCCACAGCAACAAAACGTGAAGCAAACTCTTGACTTACCACTCTGTGATACGCTGAGGTGACAGCGGTGGCGTTCTCACTTTCCACAATGAACTCGTAATAGTTTTGCACGTCCTTAATGACCTACAGAAATCAAACATCCTTGTGCTCATGTCACATTTATTATAATATTTACTACAGAGAAAAATACAGATGTATACGGTATGTGAATTACCCTATCTTTGTTCAAAAAACCGAAGACTCCTGCAGCGACCTCCGCACCAAAGATCAACAGAAGACAAGCGAAAAACTACAAAGGACACAAGAAACATTATAAGAAACATTAACATAACAGCTACATTATGCTTGATCACACCATTAATTGCACATGCATTTACAACTGATTTTACTTTTGCATTGTGAACAAAACATCATATTCAGAGTGACATGAATATGATTAAAATGACTGAATTTTATCCACTGGGAACAATTTGAAAAGACTGTAGTGTAGTGATCTATAAGTCACAAGTCTACTGTTATTGACAAAATAACAAACACAAGATATAATCATTACATTTATTGGCATATATTATATATAGCATATATTACTACAGCAGCTATTGGCAAACTTTCAGAAAATTCATTATCTGAGTTTAGCAAAACAATCTAAAACAGCTAATGGTTATTAACAGATGACTGCCTGACATAAAATCAGCCAAATAGAAAAATTGAAAAGGTGAAATTATAACATTTTAATAATGTAAAATTAAAGTTTGTACTTGATAAAAGGAAGAAAATCATTATAGAAGTAAAAGGTTTAATTTGATTGGTGTTGTCCTATAAAATGATCTATAATCATTGCCCAGTTGTTTGTGTGAACAATTTTCAAAAGTGCTTCTGTAAAGCAGTCACAATATTTAGTCTTAGCTTATTTATTAGGGAACGTTCCCTGTATGTTAGCAAACATTCTCTCAAAGTTCTCCTAAAGTTAGAAAAAAGTTCTTGCATTAAGTTTTTAACTTAAAAAAGTCTTTAACTTATAAAAGATAAATGATGTATAATAACGTTTTTATATTCATGCAACAACATTAATAACCCCTAAAGAAAACACTAAAACATTTGTACGTTTTAGTTACTAGATGGGCAGCAAACAGATGTGATGTTTGGTGACGACTTTGTTCATTTACAGTTACACATTTCTTACCCACCGATCCCAGAAGACACTGTGACTCTCTCACAGCCCCAAAGCAGCCGAAGAAGCCCACCAGCATCATGAGACCACCAGCTCCGATCAGGATGTAGACAGCTGTCAGGGGAGCAGAACACAGACACGGGTCAGATTCGGTACTGAAGCCTCACACCCGGCACGTGGTCCCGAAAGTCACCAGCTGGTGGCAGCGCATGACTTTGTTTTCTGCGGGTGGATGACTGAGAACGAAAGCTGCAGGTTCTCAGTTTAAAATGGATTATTGAAGCATTTCCTGACAGATGGCCCACATCAAAATAACCTTGATGTTTTGGTACTTTCCCACTATATGCAAACTACTCATCTAGCAGAAACGTTCCCGGAACGCTGGTTAATATTTTCTGAAAGTTCTGTCAAAGTTATCAGACGTGTTTTCTCTGAATAGTTTTCTCTGTTTTCTCTGTTTTAGCTGAATATTATTAAAATGTTATTAAATATGATGATCATGATGATTATTATTATCATTATTAATATTATTGTTATTATTAATAAATATTACTGAATATGATTAAAATGTATCATATATCAAGATCATTACCATTAAGTTTTTATTGAAAAAAGTTTAAAAAGTTACATAAATAACAGTTTGGATAACTTTATTATAACAAAGCAGTAATGTTAATAAAACTCCTAAAAAAATAGGTATGAACATCCCTAGAACTAGCATTGTAATATTTAATAACATTTTAATATTTTTATTACTTAATGCAACGTGAGGGAAATGTTCTTACAGTCCAAAATTGTTCAGTGAAGTTGTGTTATGTCGTTCACATAGTCTGAGAGCCGGAAAGTGAGATAGAATGAACTTCAAGCTGTATCACCGACAAAGTGTCGAAGGTCACAGCTCAGTAGAAACAAACAGCCTTTGTTTACACACAACACATTTAGTCACCGACAGCTTCACTAGCAGAACCCTGAGACCTTAACCAAATTCAGAACCACTTCTCAAAAAACGGTCACCAATGATTTATGCGGTGGACGATTCAACATCCTGGGAACAAAATCTAGGACCTGGAAAACAGAATAGCCTGTTTTTAAAACACTACTGTAAACAATAAGTGACATTTAATTGCACAACGTGTTTTTTTCTTAGCTGGAATATAAAACACACTCAGTGGTGCTTAGCAACCCCATAGCAACCACCCACAACACCCTAGCATCATAGCAGCAATTTTAGCATGGGCTAGCAAAACTCATTTTCTTGTAAATGTAAAAGTTGAAGATACGATTTGCATCTTCAGAAGATCTTTAGTCTTGTTGTCATTCTCCTCTTCTGCCGAATTAGCTCACCATGGCAACAACTCGATCACCCCAGGTGCAGGGCGCTAACACGGCTGCTTAGCCAGAATCACTTGAGACCACGGTTGCTAGGCTGACGTAACCCCCCCTGTGGGTCTCTACACTCCCCTGCTACCACCTCTGACACACTACAAGCTAGAACCTCTTAATACATGGCACAGATAAACAAGCCTATTGATGCTCAATAAAAACTTTACACACCCTACAATTGTACCTAACTATCAACCCAGCTAGCGGGAATCTTTCCCAGAACATTGGCTTTAACGTTCTGTAAAGTTCCTGCAAACTTTTAAAAACGTTAGCAGAATGTTATTTTAACATTTAACATCATTATCAAAAATATATTGTTAGTGGAAGATTTGAAAACTTACTCTGTATGTTTTAAATAAATTTCTTATAACCAAGCAATTACGTTAATACAATCTAAAAACTGGACGTTTTCAACAATCCTAGAACTTTTAAAATAACAATTTTACCGGGATTGTTACTTAATAGAAACGTAAAGGAAATGCTCTTACAACCTAAAAGTATTACCCAGGAAAACACTTAACTACAGTGTTTAAAACACAGCTCTGATAAAATGACAAATTTTACTTTTCAAATACAATTCCAGTGACATTTCATTCCACAGGCCTTGAGAAACAGCTAAACCAGCACAGAAGTGCTGTGCTTATAGCTTTGTTCTTACAGGCTTGAGTCACAACATCCCATAATTAATCCCCCAGGGAAAAAATAATGTTGTTTGCCTAAGAGAAGACAAAGGAGATTTCACACGAGACCTCTGTGAGTTCAGCGGGAGGAAAACATTAAACCGCAACTCCTCCTTATCTTCTAATTGCCAAATGGATGGAAAACAAGGCAGTCGCGGATCACATCCAAGATAAACAGCTCTCCTGCTCTCATCAGACAGTAGTGTAAACAATTAATCTTTCTAAGAGACTTTATTTGGCTACTCATTACATAAGAATCCAACATTTACTGTTAATAATGCATACATTTAAAAAGAAATGACAGATACAATGGAAACCTCTTGGAAACACACACAAACATTATTTGTTCCATTATTTACTATTATTTCCCTGAAATCATTCCAAACCTCTTTGACTTTTTTGTGAACCACAAAAGATGATATTTCAAAAAATGTTTTGATGTTATGTTCCTTAGAAGCAAGCAGTCATACAGGTTTGATATGACATGAGTGTGAATAAATGATTTTTATTTTTGCATAAACCATTCCTTTAAGCAGCTTAGGACAACAGTCCAGTCACCAGTGGCCCTGAAGATCATCCCACAGCTGTTATGAGCAGAAAGACCCAAATAAACAACATTAAACATTGTGCTAGAACCGGTGACCTCATTGACATGTAGTCTCAGGCCAATGAGGTGAAGACATCAGCTCTGCTTTCATTGGTTGTTCAACAACTAGCTTCTCTGGGGACTAAACCAGGGCTGATGGGGAAATAAACCTCTTATAATCACACACATCCTGTGAGAAATCATCTTTAGCCATTAACAAGAACTATCAGTGCCTCTGATTCATTTATCAGGACGAAAGCCCAATATCAGATACACCATTACTGAGGCCATTAGGGGCACATGATGAAGACAAGAAATTTTAGCCTGATATTGCTGTGAGGGGCACAATGCATTGTTACTAAGGGTCAAAGCTGTGCTTATGTAAAAAAAATAGCCAAGTGTGAGTGTCATATATGAAAGCTTCTGTTTTGTGATATATAAATATAACTATAACAATTTTTAAACAACAACATCTCTTTATATACAGCCTGTACACATACCCTTTGACGATACAATAAAACATTGAATATTTGCTCTTGAAATGACTCAAAAATAGTCCGATTTTCTTTAGTCAGAGATGGTATTATAATCTTCTTTTTATTACACCAGTATATTATTACTTCAGACAACCTGCCCTGATCTGTCTTTTTAAACAAAGAAAACGGGTTGGTCACTGTATATGTCAGCCGTCGGTCTATTCCTGTCTCAGTGGGCGGTTCCTGGCCATAATTAGCTTAGTAAACCAGACTTTATGCCGTGTGTGGACTATTTTGGCTAAGGTTTACGAAACTGTGTGTAAACATTTACTGAGGGTTTAAACTGATGACTCACCGATAAAAAAGTGCTCAGGAGCCTCGCCGTCAGACAGGAGAGAGGTTGTGTCGGGGTCAAACCTGAGCCACAACCCCACCGCCAACACCAGTGAGCCTGACAGCTGCAGACAAGAGGAACAGAAATCAGAAACGCATCAAATCTGCACCAGTTCAGTAAACAAAACAGAAGCTCTCCTTGTGACTTCTGCTGCTTTTATCCGTGTACGTCACTGATTCCAGAACAGGGCATTCTGTCACTGGACATCATCGTATCGAGAAGGGACAACCTTCACAAAAATAGAACATCGACTGAAATTCTGTAAGACAAAGTCATTCGGCTGGAAGCAACTTTTGGTGTTAGGAAGGTCCTTTTAGCATGGAATAAAAATTAAAACAGATTACAATAAAATTTAAGGTTGTGTGATTCTTCCAATAAATTTACAGTAAAAAAAACCAAGCACAGTTAGTTCAACATCAGTCTTGGATCTTCAGCGATACGATATTTTCTGTCTTAAGATCTAATTCTACTCCTGACAAACTGTGTTGGTGTTTATTCAGTACAACATACTGAACCTTGAATTACATGCAGAATTTTACTCTGTGATGTTTAATGCTAACCTGTCTTCCACATTGCCAAACAATTTACATTTAATGTAATTTAAACATTAATTAAAATAAAAGCAAAAACTAAAGCAAAAAACGTTTTCTAGAAGTATTGCAGAAGTCCTGGCTCATATGGAACATGTTCATACAAGTTGGCTAGAAACACCTGCATAAATGTCAAAAATGGTAACGCTAGCTCAACTACCAGTGAACATTTTCAGAACGTTGGCGTTCTTTAAAAAAATGAGTTCTAATGAAGTTCTTTAAAAAAAATTTAAAAACATTTGTACAGTAACATTAGTAAAACAGTTTTAACATTATATATCACATCAAGAAAGTTGATGGGCTTTTTTAGACAACATCTAAAAAAAACTAAAAATAGCAATTTCAATGTTTTTTTTGTTACTTAACAGAAAGCCGAGAGTTCAGCATTATCTCTTTGCAGATGTCACTGGCTTTTATATCTAACCAATGAAATGCAATGAAAGGAGTTTTTAAATGTGACCTAACTGCCTAAATACTGGGGGTCACTGTAGTTCTTCAATGGGCCGTTCCTGTGATTAACAGTCAGGCTGTGCCAGTCTAAAGGCCTGCTGGCATCCACCGTCCCCTGGTGCCATCCCCATGCCCAGCCTACGCAACACCAGGACATACAACTGCACAGGACAACGACCCGCTTCTTTATTCGTCTGCCCTCTCAACAAAGGCATTGCTGTGCAACAGTGAGACCACTCCACAGCTAACCAATGACTGAAGCCACTGTGTCCTGCATTAGATTGGCTTAAACGGTTAGCGTATGAGTGTATGTGTGACCATTAACGCCAACAGCGACAAAATGATAGTGTAATAAAAAGTGGGAGGGGCTTGATTCCTGTGACTTCTGTTGTTTGGATCGCCACCGTTTGATGTGCACCAGACCACACGTCTAATATTTTAGGTTGTGAGGTCATTCAGTTGTCATAACGTTTCCATTAAGTGTTGAAATGTTATTTTGAAAGCTCTAGGAAAGCTACAAATGTATTTTTTTAACACTGTATTAACGTTTTTGCTTGGTTTTAAAAGCATTTTACTAATGACTTAAAACAAACATTTTTAATATATAACACGCATGTCGAAAACGTTATACTAATGTTACAACAAGCACGCTTATGGCAATGTTGAGAGAACTTTTAGAGAATATTTGCCAATGTTCTGAGAATGTTTCTTATTAGTTGTGGTGATATTGAGGAAAGGCTTCACACTCTACAAAACGTTCGTTCAATCATTGCACTTTGATAAAGGAAAACTTTCTAAGGAACAAAGATCATGTAATGATACGCCTCTTATCTTTTTATCACCTTACATGACCACAACCTTCCTGCTTTTGTATGTGACATTAATCCATCTGTTGATTGTAGATGTGCCTTTTGAGATAAGATAATCATTACAGAACTGCCGAAGTTTTAAGTTTTCATCTTAAAAACAGGAAACTGTGTTTCCAAATGTGAACTTTTCCAATTCCAAGGCCACTTAGGGTGGATTGTGGAAAAGTTATTATTTCCTAAACTTTACAAACTGATATCTGACTACAAACAGGAGTGTGTTTTAATACACGCAACTGCAGGATTCTGGTGAAGGTTTCTTACATTTAAAATCCTTTGTACACAAACTATTATAACTGTCATTATTTTGCTTTTCTGACAGTAAAACCCATGTTTAATTTTACAATGTCCACTATAAACAGTTATTTTTTCAGGTTCTGGAAGATGCACTAAAAATGACTTGCAAACAAATGCAGCTGAAGTTAAAAAACCAGTTCTGGTGCAGTTTTGGGACAAAAACAACAACAGGTATTAACAGTCTAATATTTCAAAGCTTGTCAAATCCCAGTTTATCTAAAATATATCACTGCCGGTTACATTACATTGAATGCATATGTAATACCACATCATACACCAAATACAACATATTTTGCCATAATGCTGTCTAGGCAGGCAGCTCACTAGGTTTTGAAACACAGCCGATGTTTATCGTCGTCTTGTAGTTTCCAGAGGGAACACTGAGATTATATAAACTACCCCACATTTGGAGCTGTTGTTGGGTCAGTCAAGCCCAACACGAACCCGCACAAATGAAACCACATTGTGCATATTGTAAAAACGCACCAGCCTGATGCTGGACGGCAAACCGGTGACAACAAACGCCGCGCATCTCCGTTTGCGTTCGTGCATTTTAACGCATTTGTGCGCCAATGCACGTTAACGTGACATCAGGACGCCGGATTCACGCAACGCACATCTGTGACTTTCAAACAAAGCGCCGCACTTACCCAGAATATGAAGTTGAAGACGAAAAGCAGATATTTCACGCATTTCATGCCGCCCTGCACTTTGCTCATCCTGCCCGTTGTGTCGGTCCGCGCGTTCTCCGTTTCGACCAAAATGTTTGCGCCGATCTGCAACCCTGTGCGCCAGATGTAGGTCAGTAATGTGAATGAACAACGACGCGTGTAGAGCGTGCGGCGCGAGCGAGCGCGGACGAGCACCGCCCATTGGTGCCGCGCGGGACGGGCGGGCGCGTGCGTCGCGTCTCCCGCGTTGTGTTTCGGCCGCTGTCACGTGAACCCCTTACAGACGGACGGACGGATGGATGGATGGATGTCCTCGATTTTAAAGTAAACGTGGCTTTTGCACACAGTTGCATTTAAAAAGATACGTTGTGAATTCAATAAACGCGTTTGTTGTTTCACAGTCGCGTTGTTTTTGAACGCTCGGCGTCATTCGTGACGCTCCAGGTGTTTATTATAGAGTCTCTTTCAGACGCTTCGTCTCATCGCGCAACACATCAGGCACAATCCGCGTCATCCCTCCGCTGAGAGGCGCCATTGTCCGACGAGCCCGGGGTCGAGATCGGGTCACGCTGAGATAATCTTCAGATGTTTCTCAAGACACTTCCAGCCCAAACTGTCTAAGATTAACTGCATTTAAACACACACACCAAACCCACAGAGTTTATACATACAGTAGCAGGGCATAAAACACTATAATTACTCAAACACAGACAACAAAAATAACCTGAAAAAACAACCTGAAATTATACAGAGGTTGTTGAGTCTGTTTTTTGGTTTTGTTGGGGGTTTTCTAACTCCCTCCCATGTTTTGGTACAAACTTTAATACAATGATGCCAAAACACACGAGAACGACTTTGTTGTGTTTCTGTTGTCTCTCAAAATACATGCAACTGAGTTTTTGCAACTGAGTAACTGCTCATAATATGATGCCATGTAGTAAACAAAACAATAAAATATGGCCACAATCTGTTGGATAAGATTTGGAAACGTATTATTATTATTATGGACAATTATTAAACACAAACATGAGTGAATATGTGGATAGTTGGTTTAAGAGATCAGACTTAAATTTCCTGTTTGTTATTTTGTTTATGTCACATGCAGGGTTTTGGTTTAAAGCAAACATCTTTCTGTGAAGTTAGAAAAAATATTATTTTATATTAATATTATATTTATATATATAAGTATTACAGTATTACAGTGAAACTAGATTTCATGTTGTTCAATTTTAACATCATTAAGGACAAACGCTCCTGATAAAATGTGAGAAATACGATTATTACAGAACAATCGTATGAGGTAAACAAAAAATACAAACTCACAGTTAGTCGATTGTGAAATTCGTAGTGCAGGTATATTAATTTATACAGTTATGTAACAACTGGGCTGTATTTTAAAGGCTAATTAAAATACAATATTTTTAAAATTTAAAGGCTACTAAAATCTTAATACTAAAGTTTTAACTATTGTACTATAACAATAAATAAAAGTAAATGTACATTTAAAATACACATTTTATGAGGGAAATTCAGTTCTGATCTATCCATCCATCCATCCATCTATCCATCCATCTATCTATCTATCTATCTATCTATCTATCTATCTATCTATCTATCTACTATCTGTCTATCTATCTATCTATCTATCTATCTATCTATCTATCTATCTATCTATCTATCTATCTATCTATCTATCTATCTTGACGCAGTTGTGTTAATAAACCACTAGAGGGCGACAGAAGATTATTTTTGAAAGGCTCTATCACGCAGTGACTGTGTTCAGTCCATCTTTAATACAGCCCTGCTTCTGGTGTTAAGACTTGTCTAAACTGGTCTGACTTAACCTCTAACCTTCCTGAAGACCATAACAGATCCATCCTTGACTTGAGGAGGACAGTCTTGCTTCACGTTTCCACATTACATCAGTACAGTCCACAGCTGAGGAGTCTCATCTTATTAATATTCTTTTTGATATACCGGAAAGGCTGGAGCTGAATTACATTAATCACAGCTGTGCTGCACTCCATAGGGAGCCGTCCTACAAACAATCACAGGCCCAGCTAACAATTTTAGGTTAAATAAACGTTTCCCTAACGTTTCTATTTGGTAACAAAAACACTAAACATGTTGTTTTGAAAGATCTTTTGTTCAAACATCCAGTTTTCAAGACATTCAAATTGCTTAGTTAAAAGAGCATTATTAAACATGTTTAATTCTGTGTTTTTAAACATTTAAAGGTTTTTAAATCATACTTCTGGTATGATATATAGCGTTAAAAATGTTTTAATGACATAACTTCAAGAACTTTTCTGATAACGTTGGGAGAATATTAGTCAACATTTTAAGAACGTTCCCGGTTAGTCAGAGACACGCTTGTGTTTTCCATTAGAATGAAGGAAGTGTTGTCAGTCCTCATCAGACTTTGAGATGTTTAAACATACAGAGTTGTTTGAAAAAACAAAATCAAGATCAAAAGGATGAGAATTATACATTATACAATTATACATTCACACAGTGTGTGTGAGTGTGTGTGTGTGTACTTGTGAGGACCACATTTTTGGCAACCATTCGCACAAACATACCGAAACATGTCAAAAATCGACTTGTGATGACATGTGAAATGACTCCTGCTGTTTGAAAGGCTTGTAAGTTATTTAAAAAAATAATTTAGTGCTTTAAATCGAAATGTCAAACAGATTTCTGTTAGGGTTAGGGACACAGTATTATAAATGCCATTATCTTCATATGAAAACAATCATGTCTACGGGAGGTCCTGTGTGTGTGTGTGTGTGTGTGCTCAGCACTTTAACACTATACAAACATATTCTGTTGAAGAACCACACGGGTGACGCATACACTTAACATACAAACCGTTTCATTATTCTACCCCGGGTTTGACCTTTGACCTCACAGACCTAAGCCTAAGAAGTTCAAGCGTCCAGACATGATCTCATCATTTGACCATGCCCCTGACCTTTGGCATGTCGTCTCTCTCTGTTTACACAATCAAACCTGAGGTCGGTCTTACAGACCGCAATCCATCTGTTCTTGTAGGGCTTCCACATGCTGCCTAAACAAATTTATTCAAAGTCTGATTGCAACCAAACACCTGTTTGTAGTTGCTGGAATGGTTTTTAAAGGATTTTCACTTTCTAGGCCATTTTTCTTGGCACCACGCGGCCCCTGGAACGGGAACTTCTAATACATTCCAGCGTAGGTCCGTTTCCATGTGTTTTTGCTTTGAGTGTGAGAGTCACACCATCTGTTACATTAGCCTACCAACAGTTTTAACAAACTCTCTGGCTTTGAGAGTGTCTGACAACCTGTCCTGTTTTTTGTCTTTCAACTGAAAGTATCCCTAAAAATTAACTTTTAAAAGTTGACACTTGGGCTGTGTGGAAATAACAGATTCATTGGCTTTATGGCTTTAGGCTGGGTAGGCAATTTGTTCCAGAAACATTTTTAGTTTTGCTGAATCAAAGTTTCGTTACATCCTGATACCAAAACTGAAATAGTTTATATATGTTTATAGATAAATGTAACTTCTCTAAATGAAAAGCAACATCTTTTGCTTTCAAAGCTAGCTTGCAATTGCTAGCCTCTTCAAATTGCCTTTAAGCAACAGAAAGAGTTAAAAGTATTTAACCATTTCATGTTTTGCTAAGCATCCAAAAACAGAAATGTAAAGCCTAGTTATGTTTAATTGATTTTTACGGCATTCTTGCCTAAAATGTCAAAATAATACTGTTTAGGTGGAACCATTTAGTGAAGCGCTAAATTATATTATCAACATATTCTGTGGCTGGGGTTTGCCACAAATGTTGATGATGGAGCTTAAATTACACACAACCCAGAACATTATATTAAAAATGACTGTACTGTAAACTGTTTTGTAATATTACCTCGGTTTTAGTTTAGTATATGCACTCTAAAGATTCCACACAAAAAACTAGACAATAATGCTTTTGTTTAATAAATAACAATTACAACAAACAACAGCATATGTACACGTGGTTCCATCTCAGTTCTCAGACTAATGCAGAGACAAACAATTATCCCAAAGGGACAAAAATCATTAAAAAAAGAAATGAAATAAACAATTGTCAACACTGAAGTCCAAATCTCACATTCCATTGCGGATTCCAACGGAAAACAGCACATCATATTTATCCCAGTAGACGGTCTGTTTACGTCATGTGTTTTATTTTTGGCGTGGACAAGGAAAATGTTCCTACATCAGTTCGATATCACGTGAACGACTTTGGATTATGATTCATAAGTTTTCATATCACGAGGACGACGCTTGCATAGTATGTCGATCGCAAAGCAAAGTTTGTCACTGTCGCCACGATTTACGACTGAGAACGCACACGCAAGCTGCGTTAATCCTAATGAGTCTCCAAGCCACCAGGTTCTTGAATGAAGTGAGCGCCCGCACAAACGTGTGTGAATTGGTACAGTACGAGTTCCAATGCCGGGCATCGATCCCCAAACACCCAGAACCTCCTCCCCGACCGCTGCTGCACGTCGTCTCGAAAAAGTACTGCTTTTTATTGACATTGTTAATGTTTACATCTGGCAGGACCGTGACCTCGTTGCCAGAAATATCCGTAGCTTTGGTCTTGTTGCCCACCCAGTGGCTAACGCTCTCACACACAGAGTAAACGCCACGGTGTTGAGGCTGTCCTGCTTTTCTTCTGGTTCTGCTCCTTGGCTCAGAGTCGGGCGGTAGTTCACTGAAAAGGACGCGGGGCGAGCGATGCCGTCTGTTGTTGAAGAGTTTAGGATCCACGGTTGGACCAGGGGTGGATGTGACATGGTGGTTGGTGTTATGCGGGCAGGTGTCACCTGAGCGTTGAGCAAACATCTCGCTGCAGGATAACAGCAGCAGGGCTAGCATGGACAACCACATGGGCTCACCGTGACCTGATGACAATGAAGATCACAGCAATTCAGTCAATTTATTTTGGTAAATTCATGGTATTATCTCAGCTAACAGGAAACAATCTCAGAACGTTAACTAACATTTTATAAAAGTTTTCTTAAAGTTATTAAAAGTGCTTGTAGTAACATCAGTAAAACTTTAAGCATTATAGATTATTTATCAAAAATGAAATTCTTAAGTACATATGTTACAGAATTAAAATATTTGAATAATGTTCCTATAACTAAGCCATAACATTTACACAACGTCTAAAATATGTTTTTTTAAAGTTTCCAGAACTTTCCTAGAATGTTTCTATGACTTTAAGGAAACATTAGGGGAATGTTTCTCCAAAACTCTCCAAAACCCCACACAGGGTAAAATTAAAGAATGAAATGAGTGTGTTTACCTGTGAAGTGATTCCAGGTGAACTGTTTGGACCTGTATGGGTTCAGCACAGATCTCCCCTGCTCCTCATGGCACATGTATTGACCAGCGTGGCATCTTCTGCTCTCAGCCCCTCTGCAGACATGTGAAGAAACATTTAATCTCAAGCATTTTTTACCACATGATTGTTACTTACCAACTTTGTCATATTCTTAAAGCTACAATCCATAACTTTGGCTTTATGCTGGTTACTTGCTGTTACTAACGCTGCAGCGTCTACAGTACCTGAAAATGTAATATAGTAACCAGATACTGAAAATACCCTGCAGCTCATATTTCAAATCACCAGGAAACCGGGGGTAAGTTAATGAGATCACGGTGCTCAAAAACTGATGTTTGTTTGTTTTTAACCAACAAAATGATGGATTGCAGCTTTAATGTTGTGTTTTGTCATTTATTTAGTATTCAGCTTTCAGATGTTTTTCTTGGGAGAAATAAAAACTGAGTTGGGAAATGTTAGAATGCTAGACAAGCACAGAACTATTAAAAGAATTGAGAAATATTTGAGTTCATAATACAACATTTGACTGCAGGCTTAATGTCTTAGCAAACATGAAACGCTGAAACTCTAGCAGAGACACATGAGAGTTTTGTGAGAAAGTTCTGAGCAGCAAACGCATTTCCTGTCTGCATCATCTCATTGCAAGCGATCTCCTCTGTCATATTTCTTTCCTTCAGGGAAATACACCTCATCCACCCTAATACATTCCTTCCATTTCCCAGAGTTTGGGTGGAGTTAGAGAATGTGTTTGGCTGCTTCCATACACTTCATTGTATGTGTAAGAATGATCTCAAATTCTTTGAGGGATACAGTAATTGTTGCAAAAAATAACTTAAAGCAAGAAACGCACAGACAAACAAGACAATCAAAATAAGACAAAACACAATTTATACCATCTAAACAAACAATCTCGCAAGTCTAATTAATAGTTAAGTTGCTTTAGATTGTATTTTTTGTGTCAACAACAACAATAATGACAAAACTTTAAATTTGTCACTTTGCAAGGGTTGCAAATGTTAATGTTAAGAAATGTTAAAGGTTTTAGTTTGTAAGTGATACTGCGCAGGCCGAGTGGAAGATGGTTCCAGAGTTTGTGTGATGCAACACTGAGGAACCTCATCACAGATTCTCAGTCACTGATCTCAAACTCATTAGCTGTGATAGACAATGTAACACCTTCTGTCTGGCACACTGTTATCATGTTGACAGAGGGATGAGCCAGCGGTGCTCTCATTTCAAAACACTCCACTCATAAAGCCACAGTTTCTGGGTGGCATGGGTTCCAGTGTGTAACGTGAGCCCAACCAAACTGCACACACACACACACACACACACACACACACACACACACACACACACACACACACACACACACACACACACACACACACACACACACACACACACACACACACACACACGGTCTTATCTGCAGCTTCCATGGGTCTGTGAATACCACAGCCTGGAGGGCAGCTTTCTCTGAGCACTCATGTGTAGCTGAAGTAAGAAATGATGCATGGCTTTGTTCTGGGCCGGCCCGAGTTCCAGCCAACAGGGAACGTTCTTAGAACATTGGCTAACATTCTATAGAAGTTTAGACAGCTTAACATCATTCCAAATGTTCTTGCAACAACAGTTTTAGAACCTTTTCTATGTTATTTTTATATATCAAAAATGTAATTCTTAGGTTGTTAGTAAAACATTTTCAAATAACATTTCTAACATTTTTGTTACTTAATGATAAGTTAGGGAAACATTCTTACAACGTAAACCTGTTAGCTGGGATGAACTTTAGTGGATAAACTGAAGCTCTGCCCAGAAGATACATCTGTGTTTGAACATACGTGCTTTGAAAAGAATCTGGCACATTGTGTAAGATACTGTGAGAATCACTGAGCCTGTGAGGAGGTTAAACGGCGGGCATGTCTGCAACAATGAAACTAGTGAAGATGGTTTATATAAAAGGATGAAGTTAGTTGTACAAGAATTTAACAGTAATGGTAATTACTTTACTACCATATTGATTTATGATTGTCAATAAAACCAGGGTCTGGTCCGCGCACACACACACACACACACACACACATACACAAATATACACTGCACTGAATAAGACACCACTTTCATTGTCAGATCAGCCAAAGGGTGTGTGTATGTGTGTGTGTGTGCGTGTGTGTGTGTGTGTGTGGTACATGTTGTATATTGTTTCCAAAATGAACACAAAGGTCATTCAAACTGTTTAAAGAATGTTCACACTGCTCCTTTTAATACAAACAAAGTGGATTTTCTGTAGCTTCTGTTAAGAAAACAGCATTAAAAAAGTGAAATTGTCACTGAACGTTTCGGCACCGTTGAGTCACTCTATTAAAAAGAGCGACTTGAATGTCACAGTAATGATGTTATGTTTCAAAACATTTCTGTTGTAATATGTAATATTATGTAATATGTATTTTTCATGTAGGGTTTCCTTTACTAAAAATCATTCCCATCTACTTATTTTTTAATAGCTGAATATTCTTCGTAATGACAAATTCTTTCCAAAAACTCTTCTTTGGCTTCTAAAAAATGTTGAGTTCTCCACTGAGAACAGAGACTCACGTTGAATTGTGACAACATTAAAATAAGGTATTACGTCTCCCAAAACATGACATTACAACTCGACTGCTGTCTGTCCAAACCACAAACTGTGTAATTAAAACTCAGAAGTGACATCATATACATGGACAACAGTTACATCCAATAGTGTGCAAAACAACTTGTGTTGTTGTATAAAACGCTTCGGTTTGGGAATCCATTCAAATACTTCACAAATGCTTATGAATCACATTATGTTCTTTCACAAAACTGACAGCCAGCTGCTTAACCAACAAGTATAATTGGGAAGGGAAATGCCCTTTAAAGTAAACTGATCAAAGGAATAAATACATTGGATTGATGCTCTGAGGCAAGTGAATGCATCTGTATGGTTGCATGCTACAGGCTAGCACCAGCTTGCTCGGATTCCAGAAGATATCTCATGTTTGCCCTCTGGACGTTATTTTGCAGTAGCTAACTGAAAAGGATAATAGCAGGCAATTTAGACAAACTGTCAAGTATCCTATTTTCTTGACACCCTTCCTGTTTCCCATTGTAAAGCTGTGCGCTTGCCAATTACTGTATTACTGTTATTGAGTACCCATCGAACGATTTTAGGTTGTAAGAACGCATCCACAACATTTCCACGAAGTAATAAAAAAAAGATTGTTATGCTGAATGTTCTAGGAATGTTTTATGTAACATTAAAAGTTGCTAATGCTATTGAAAGTACTTTTTTGAAACTTTGAGAGAACGTCAGCCAATGTTCTGGGAGCGTTTCCTGTTAGCTGAGTAACTACAAGGATTTTGCAGGCATAACACCAGGACACCTAAAATTTGAAAGCTTCAATCTAAAACAGATGTGTTGGATGTTTTGACTAGAATCATGAGGGCTTGGAAAGTGAAAGTATTTCTCCTAGCGTAGCTGAATTTAACAGGACGTTGTCACCACAATGCACATTATTTATTATTAACATCCCTAAACAGGACCAACTAAACTCTACTATGTTCAGCACCTGTTGGTGGACTGACAGACTTCCGCTCATTTCCTCAATTAAAACAAGACAACAGACTGTAGCATCATCGCTTAATGTCTTTTAAAACAGGACCGCCCAACGCTTTTAGCCCAAACATTTCAAAGTGTTTCATTTGGAAAGCATTCCCAAGAAGAAGTTTGCCAGGAGAAAAGATATATTTACATTGTTTCGAAACTTTTGGCAGGTGAGGACCGACTTTACAAGCAAGACTGAATAAGGCTCTGGGTGCCAGTAAAAGAGCGAAATGACATTAAGAACAGTTAAGTGTAAATTGTTAATGGTCCAGAAATAAACACTTTGACATTCTAACCCTTCGGGACATGAAAACAGCTCTGCATGGCTGAGCAAAACACGAACCCTGGAGGTATTCAAAGACACTGTTGCCGCTCACAGGTTCAACCTGGACAGTCTCAGCGCTTGCTTTAAACCATGTTTGGTATCTATGGCAACGATGCAAGATGAGACTGGGTTCTTTAGGAAAATTATAATTCAATACAGTAAAACTTACTGGGCCACTGCAGTTAACTCAACTGTATGTTAGCAAACAATGTCTGGATCATTTCCTAGCTGCAGCTGTATAAGTATTTGTGCAAGACTACACAGTTCTGAATTTGGCTAATGGGAAATCAAGGTCTGTTTCACCCAATTTCTCATTCTGTCAACAACCATTTTCATGACAACAACAACCGTCGCTGCATGTTCAGGGCAAACGAAATCTTTCCATGCAAGAAATAATATATTTTTAAAGTTGACTTCAAAATACATAAAGCATGTCACCTGCAATTTTATGTTACAAACACAGATGGCGACAGAGAGACAAATGAGAATAAACAATGTGAATCCACTTACTGTTTTATTATTTCTGGCAAATATGCTAATTTAAAATGGGTTTTTTTTGCTGCCTCAAAAAAACAATGTATAATTACATTAAATCTCCCCTATCAACATGTGACATTCAAAAACTCAAAAAAGAAAAAACAGGGGCTTAGGATGGGCAGAATGAAACTGCCTGGCTATGCTGTGTGGTTGTCGAACCCTCGGCCTGGGGCTCACACACAGAAACCTTTTCTTGTTGTTTTCTTCTCACAGTTCCTCCCAGCTGTTCTGATTTACACTGCGCCTCATGGCGGCTGTATACAACTGTCTTCAGCTCCTCTAAATATTGAATTTTGTTCCAACATTGGCTTGGCACGCATAAATCTTCATCACAGTGGAAAAGATCATTCTTCCTCAAGTAAAACAAACAGTGAGTTGAGCAGGTGACGTAACTGGTGTTTGCAATTTTTCACGCAATCGTGCAACCGAGCATCGGGCAAATGTTTCAGTTACTCCTGCGATTATAAAAAACTACAGTAAAAGTCCACAAGTGTCCAATAATGAGGGAATTACTGAAATTGAACAGAAGCAACAAGGTTATTATCTTCTGTGCTTGAGAAATGTCCTACCACAGACTACGAATCAAAATATTTTACTCAGTCTTTCTTGCTTTTACTTTTCAAAATGAATGTGTAAATAAATACATTTTTTAAAACCTTATATGAACATTTAAAAATGAGTTGATTTAGCCCTAACAGTCACTCACAGTATTCATGAGTTTATATATATTTTTGCTTGGAAACAATGTTTTAAATGATTATTTCCCTACAGCTGCATTCCTCTGACATCATTAACACTAAGCAAGACATGACAGCAATTACAGCATGTACCGTACCAGCCTGTTATGTCAAGTTTAGGATCTAAACTGCTGGAGAATTAGAAGATGGAGTCCTTAAAATCTCTTCTGCCCTGCAGCCACAGACTCCTGCAGGTTGAAAAGAGTGAACGGATGGCTATGTTCCAAACCGAAGATAAAGGCCTCCGAAAGTTTACAGAGTTTGGAGAAAAGCATGTGTCCGAGAGCATTTCTCAGGCAAACACCTGCGTCTCTGGAAACTATTTCAGAGTAAAATGGTAAATATTCTCAAGAGTTTACATCAAAAATCTGATTTAGAAGCGCATGGGGACTGACGGCATACATTGAGAGCGATATTTACTGGAGTGCTCTTCAATTGAAACCACGTGTTTGGACACTTTATGTTCTGTGGCTGTAATCTTCAAAGGGAAACGAGACAGAAATTACCTTTGACTGATACACACTACTGTTGATAGCTTCCAAGAACACACATGAATCCCATTTGGCACAAGCTTCAAATTTGTCATATGGTAAACAAAGTCCCCCCAGCTAACAGGGAACGTTCATAGAACGTTGGCTAACGTCCCTTTTTGCAGTAATGTTAGTAGAATGTTTTTTAACATCATACAAGATACACATACAAAAACCTGATTCTACATTGTTAGTGGAACATTTGACAAAAATTGTTGCAATAGTTCTTAAAACCAAGCAATAATGTTAAAATAATGTTGAACATTTTTGAACTTTAATATAACTTTTTTTACTTGGAAATGTTAGAGAAACGTTCTTACAACCTAAACTTGTTAGCTGGGCCCTTCAAACACCATTTTGACTTTGCAGATCAAAATGTTACTTTCTATTTAGTCTGAGTCCTGATAATTACCCCTCAGTTCCTCTTTACCTCCCAGGGTATTTGCTTTCACAGTACTGCCCCTGGGCTGCAGGGTTTCTTGCAGGTTCTTCTTGTTATTCTTTAAGTAATCCTTGACTCAAAGAAGGAAACTCAGGTCATCACCAATCACCCCTCAAGGCTGACATCTTAAACCCCCTGAAAGACCTTGAACGGTTATGGGGGGGCGTCCTAACTACCATCCCATTGGCTAAAAATCTTGCGCCCTCAGAAGAATAATGTCTTGTGAGGTGTCCTAGGAACACGGCGAGTCAAGATTTTGCTCATTGTTGAGTTCTTGAATTTCAGGCCAAATGGAAGATTTTCAAACTTATGTGCAGACAGATGTTAAAACCACAGCCAATTTAGGACTACCTTAACCCCAATAAACATTTCAAAGCACTTCAAATGGATGTCAGAAACCAGATTTTGAGGATTTTGAAATGTCTGTGGCCACGTACACAGTACAAACACTCGAGGTTGGCACCAAATGTGCGATCCAGTTCTGTACACACAGACTTCAGATATGGGTCAGAGTGACTGAATTCACTACCAACAACAGAATTTTGTTAATTGTCAACAGAATCATTGTTTTATTTTCATAGCGAGTACATTTACACTTGGCAGACACTTTTATCAACTTAGAGTGAATTCAAGTATACATTTAATCAGAACTTGTGTTCCCTGGGATCGAACCCACCAACCTTTGCACTGCTAACACAATGCTCTACCAGTTGAACAACCCATACACCCAGCTAACAATTTTAGGTTGTAAAAAGGTTTTCTAACATTTCTGACAAATGTTTGAATGTTTTAGACTTAATAAATGTTTCCTGTTAGCTAGGGAAAATTTAACTAATACTTAACGCAGTGACGCCACTTTCTATTGGACACTGACGGCTCATTTGAGGTGCGGTGCTAGAAAATCACAGAGACTGAGGTACATGTCTTGACTTATTCACAGGTTCTGATTCTTTCCAGTGTAAAGCCCTGCAGTCTTAAGACAAATCACACTTTATAATTTATACAAATCCTACTTTACAGTCCAGAGAAAGTTGACTGTTTAAAAGCACCAACAGTGGTTGATAATGTAAAATCTTATCCTGTCCAAACCGTTCTTTTCTATTAGAACCTGCAGAGACAAACTTCTGTGTTCATCAGGTGTCTGGAGAACATTTATGGTCCTGACCTTCTGTGTAGTTTTCACAGACACGTGACCAAACAATGTGAAACTGCTTAATAATCATTTTAACAAAATTCAGAAATTCAAATATATACATTAGCTGTTCAATACATCAGTCAAGCTGTTATTCTCTCATTCTACTCACTCTTATGTGTTTTCACAAGCACATAAATTTGTTTTCTTTACACAACTATTAAAAGGTATCAAGAAACTTGGAATGTACTTTTCAAGTCATTAAACTTTACAGTTTGTTTTTTATTATTAACTCTTATCCTTTAATTTTGAAGGTAAGAAATAATAACGATAATTTCTTCATTTTTATATAATGTATCTGAGTAGAGGCTGCAGCTGCCTTCATATATAAAGTTAGCATGCTAAAGAGTGTTGAGGAGAGGTCAAAAGCTGCTTTCATGACCTCCATGCGTACAGCAGCCACATTATGCTGTATAATGTCTGGTACTCATGAATCAGTAATGAGTGATGTAGGGTAACTGAGATGCCTACAGTCATCTCCACCTCACAACACAAAGAGAAGTGATAAAAACACAGCCGGGTGCTGAAAGCTCCTCCAGATCTTCACCATGAGAAGATACAGAAGGTATTTCAGACCTGACGCTACATCCACATCACCGTATGACTGAGGTAACCTGAGTCGCGTGTAGAGTTTGTGTGTTTCTGTGGCCGCACTTGTAACCTGATGATGGTGAAGCTTAAAAGGTGGGGAGACCCTTTAGGCCCCAAAAGAAGGGACAAATGGGACAGATGATTGCCCCTGAAGTCTGTGAAATTACCCCCTCCAGACATTTGTCACAAACTCTCCCTCACATAAACTGTGGCTGTAAAAATTCCTGACACTTTAAGCTAAAAAGCCCAGAAAGAAAATTGAGTAGAAAAATGCAAAAGTATGTTCTTATGCAGATAAGATTAAGCACAAGAATTTTAAAGTAATAAATCAGCCAGGACTTGAGTTGAAATCAAAAACCCAGGACTAGACCCAGGATAAATGAAGAACCATGCATATTAAAATCTTTATCCTTAGGATAAGGATATTAGAACTTTTTTCAACAGGAAATAAGAAGTTTAAAAGTTTCACATGACGGACACAACTTCAGATACTTTGATGACATGCACTCGTGTGTTCTCAAACTCTCCTACCTCTCTGCTTTTCTTCTTCACCTTCTACAGAAAGTTGATCAGATGATATCTTCATAAAACCTTTGTGTCATATTCCACTTTGGCTCCGACACTTAATCCTGAGTCAATAGAGTTAGTGAAATGTTACGCTCCTGTCACCCAGTCTGAAGCTGCTGCTGGTGTTGAGAAATTGATTGGTGTGGTAGTTAGAGCCAGAAACTAGCTCCCCTGTCTTGGAGCCTCCTCTGTGACGAGAGCAGCCACAGGTCCTAAAGCTTGCCGGGTTCAAGCTGTCTGACAATGCATAGAATGTCATTTCACATTTACATTTATGCATTAAGCAGACTAAAGCAACTTACAGGACATTTAAGCTGTACATTTTATCAGTATCTGCGTTCCTGGGAATCGAACCCACATTCTTTGTGCTGCTAACACAACGCTCTACCAATGGAGCTACAGGAACACAAATTAAGCTAAATTAAGCAGGAATAACTTTTCATTTCTTAAAGAGACCATAACCATAACATGAACAATATGTCAACATTAACTCACCCATGTCACGCTGTTCCAAATGAGTGTGATTTTCTTTCCTCTGTGAAACACAAAATGGATGTGCTGCAGATGTTTTGCACAATGTTAAGCTCCAAAAAGGACCAAATGTGATCCATATGACCTCATATATGTGATGTATTTCAGGACATGTGTTCCTGTGTAGCTCAACTGGTAGAGCATTGCGTTAGCAGTGCAAAGGTTGTGGGTTTGATCCCAGGGAACACAAGTACTGATAAAATGTATATGTTGAATTCACTATAAGTCGCTTTGGATAAAAGCATCTGCAAAATTAATAAATGTAAAGGGATAAAGAGGAGGGGGGGATAAACAGATGAAGACAATTGGCATTTCTGGGAAAACTACACTTTACTTCATATTTGCTGTTGTTTCATTTGAATTCATAAGAATATGTCAGCCCTGAGTCTGATCTATTATGTGGTAACAATCATTAGCAGTGATAACATTCTTGATTTACTCCATCTGATCCAGTGTTTATGTATAACGTTTTGTTTACAGCGAATTGGGATGAAGAACGGTTCTGTTCCCAGCAGCTTGTTGAGAAGTTGGGTGGTTCTCCATACCAGTAACACCCACATGCATAAGATATCTAGAGCAAAGAGCAACTTTTAGTTTATAGTACAAACATTGCAATCTTTCCCAGAAACGCTTTTGTTATGCTGACTGAAAGTCTCTTCTCTACTAAGTAAAGTGGTGTACTTTTTATATATATATACATATATATATTTTTTTAAACTGGTCTTCTGTGAAAAGCACAAGGCCATAAAATGTTTGTCCAATCATTACATTTGGTCCAAATGCAATGATTGGATGTCCTGCTTGCACGTCAACCTATGAATCTGCATTCCTCCAAACACTGATGAAGGGGGCCTGGCTTTGGAGACTGCTCTAAAAGGAGGCTTTCAAAGCTAGTTGCTATTGCCTTACATGAAACTAGCAGTTACAAATCTTGTCCTCAGTAAAATGATCTGCAGTGCAAAAAAGATGAGAAAACAACCTTTTATCAAACAGTGTCACAATTCTATTGGTCATTACATTTTATTATTTAACAGTCAACCACTGACAGCCTGTAAATCCATCTACAAACACACTTCTGGTGTGTGGTTTAAAACGTCTGTTATTCAGCTTCTGTTAGTTATAACAGCTTCAAGTTTTAAAACAGTATCAGTAAAATATATTATCTTTTATACAAGACTTTATTCCACTAATTTGTCTGGACAAATGTTCCAGACTGACTCGATTATTTCCGTTGGTGGAGTCCAAACAATAAAAAAAACTGGCTTTAGTGTCAGAAATGTGTTACCTGATATTTAACTGTTTCTGCAGAACTGTTGTATAAAAATAAACTCCACACAAGCACAAATACTGTTGAAATGAATATCAACAAAGCTGTGATTAGCTCTCAGTACAACAGCAGCTGTGCTTGTGTGGTCTTGTTTAAAAACAACACGCTTTTGAAACGATGCCCCCAAACTGCAGGGATTTCTGAAGAATTCACATATTTACACAGGTACATGCACAGGATTTCCGACGCTCAATATATCCTGAGGTTATTCCCAAAATAAAACAGAATTATCATGGAATTTCTTTGACTAAGCTCAAAAATACGAGTCAATCCTTGTTACTTTAACGTTATTTTGCAATGTCCAGATTTTAGGGCTCATTTGTACCGTTGGTCTGTAAAAACACAGGAACTTTACACAGCGATGAGGGCGCCGGACAACATACGTTTGTTTACATTGTTGAGGCCAATCAAGGCACGTAAACACAAGTTTTTCCAAATTCAAGGAAAGAAACGAATAAAATTAGATGGAAAAACTGAAGCATTAAATTTTAAAAAATTGTCTTTTTTTCTGCTTTCACTACAAATAAAAACGTTTTGAAAAGGGAGTAATTCACACTAGAAATATAAGACATTCTGAACGTTCCTGGAGTTTTTAAAATAACATTTTAAATAACATTTTGGGTCCCAAATCTCAGTTATGTTATGGTATCCAGATATGGCTAATGTTATACTGTCAATGTTCAGCCACACAGCTTTCCTCAATATTCAGGTATTATTCATGCCTGCATCACAAACTACCAACAGATATTTAATATTTAGGGTTTTGAACCTTTTGCCTTGGCAAGCACTGCTAATATAAATAACTTCTACATTCTTGATCTTATCACAAAGAACAGCACTTCCTGCAAAGATGCCCTGCGTTCCAACTACAGATAATATAATCCAGAAACCTGCAATCCAGCACTGACTGTAGTTTAGCTCCAGCCATTATTCAATTGGCTTAGATCAGTTCCCTGACGGTAACTGCTAATGACATGACGCTGGAGGTGAAAGGTCACCTCCGCAATGCACAATTATTAGTCTGTTGGCCATTTTTACGTCTGTAGCTATCACACAGAAGATGTGAAGATGATATAAGTTCACAACAAAGATCATACAAGTTCACAACCTTCACAACAAAAGCTGTCTATGAAATTTCCTATCTTATAATGTTTACTTTGTAAATCCAAGGGTTTTATAATGGACTATTACACACATAATAGGACATAACACATAATTGTTATGTTTGCAGACACAGAAAATGGAGTATAAAACACTTCAGGCTGTAAGTAAATGTAATTTTGGCGTTTAGGGACCGCAACATTCCAAACTATATTGATGTTGGCCTGTGGCTCAGTCCTTGTTTCTGGACTTTTATGGTGAGCTAAACAACAAAAACAGCAGAGATGGAAAGCGAGAGTCTGAACGGAGCTTTTGAGCGTGTTCTGCGTAGCTTCAGTCAGCCAGACAGAGGAGAGAAATAAATACTACTGAACATCAATAGCACAGACTTGAACTGGCTAACAGAGTGTCAGGAAAAGTCTGTCTTTGTGTTTGTCTTACAGGAGAATACAGCACACAGGCCACTTTGATAACATGTTTTGCACGTTTCACAACCCAGCGGCCAGTGGGATTGCAGGTTAGGACAAATAATAACAACGATATTTAATGAATATTCTTACAGTGTTTATTGCTGGTGTCCAATGCGTTCTGCATTGTGATTTGGGCCTCTTCATTATCAAACTGCTTCGAGGTTGACATAAGATCTGGTGGATAATTTTGCAATAAATTACAGCCAGTCAGACCTGCATATACAGCCTAGATTATTCCTGATCTGAACAGAAAACAATTCTAACACATCCAACCCAAAAATAAAGGTCTTTTGTCAGGAACTAGGTACTCAGGGGCCTATTTGCCATGAGAACTTTTCATTGTCATCAACAGTCTTTGGAATTGCTGTGTAAAAACAGTAACTTAATAGGGAACACAGTGAGTATATCTCTAACACAATACAACAACGACAAATAGCTTCGCATCACGTTCAGGGATCTCAGCGCTCACGCCTTTTTCTCTACGGTTATTATGTGATATGCTAGAAGCGCCATCTTCTCAGTTTTCTGAAATAAGTGCAAACAGACTCGTTGGATGGATGCGGTCTGTTTGCATTTACAAGCCATTTCAAATTCCCAGTCAGATGAAAAGGATTATAAGATCATTTTCTATTAATTTTCCCCCACGAAAAGCCACAATTCCTGAAAAAAGAAACAGAACAGAATGGATGAAAAATGAATTCCTCAGTTGTTTGAAATTCTTTCAGAAAATAATCAGGATTTTGAAGCTGGAGTGTGAAAGGGGCCGTGGGGATTAATTTCCTCAGAGACTTCAAAGGCCGTACAGTACAATAGCACAGGAGGCAATAGAAAGGTGAGGGGTAAAAAATAATGTGAAAAGGCTGCTTGGGGCTGTAATGTAGGCGAGAGAATTGCTGAATTCTTCTAGTTTCATCAAATATAGTCTGTACAGTTCAGAAATGCAAATATGGCGTCAATATGTTAAAGATTTCCTGAAATAAAAATTGGTCTGGAGATACATTCTGTTGGAGGAAAGATCGTAAATCCTTTAAACAAACCTAGCTAACAAGGAACGCTCTCAGAACATTGGCTAACGTTTTCTAAGTATTCTCCCAAAGTTATCAAAACATTCTTGCAGTAACATTCATTCACATTTTTAAGTAACATTTTTAACATTATATTTCATATGTATCAAAAACAATATTCTGATCTGTTAGTGGAATATTTTAAAGCGCAACTTTACAATTTGTTACTTAATGGAAAAAATTAAGCTAAAATGTTTTTTTGAAAATTGAAAACTGAAATAATTTTTCTGCTTTTTTAATATGTTTACGTGTTTGAGTTTTCATTGCATGTCAGTGAAGTCACACCGAAACAGCAAAGTGATCCATAAATGGAACGTTCCTCAAATGTTCTGCATACCGATTCTGTACAGCAGCGTTTATGTAACTCAAACACATACCAGTGTGAAAACTAATGAACCCCTGGCCCTCATTCTACACTTCAGATGAAGAGTAGCTACAGAAAATTATTTTCTCTGGACTGGATCAAGCTGAGCGTTGAGATCTGAAGAAACCCTCATCAGATCTGCAGATTCTCAAGACCCTGCTACAGTCAGAACCAAGGAATTTAGTCTCTGTAGACCAAGAATCTGCTGCCAGAAGACCTTATGACCTTCTGCTTGTGCCACTATCCGGAACCATCCGGACAGGCATCATTTTGCTCATGTCACTAGGAGAGACAGAATGATGGGGTTGTGTTGGAAGAAAAGGTCAATTTCCATGGATTTCAGCTCCTTGACAACAACAAGGATAGCTCTGAGGAATTCTCCAAATCCTTCCATTCCATGTTTTCTGGAGAAGACAACTGCCTCTTTGAAAATATTGTCTTTAAAGGATTTCAGTTGATTACGCCAATGAGATAACTGCCAAAGAAAACAGCGCTTCGGCCCGGCGATTACAGTAATGAGGGGAAATCTATGTGAACTGTTTAGTGCAGACAGAGGAAATTATTCACATTAAATTGCATTAAACAGCCCGTAAAACACGGCATCCTGCCCTTTATTTATGTGCTATGGCAAATGTATCTGTCCTTCCTTTATACCATAAAAACTATTTATAACCTACAGACAGACACTTCTTAAAAAATGTAAAAAATGAAGACTTTCAAACATTTCAAGGTTCCGTTCAGTAACAAAACATATGAAAAATGTTCATATGAAAGAACCAGCAATGTTTTAAAAAGAACTAGCATAGTCACATTTTTTAGACGTTGCATTGACATTATTGTTCGGAAGAAAATTCTGTTAGAAGAAAATTTAAGAAGAAAACCGGTTCCAGAAAAACCAAAAAACATTCCACTAACAACTTACAACAAATTTTACTTCGTTTATATACCTTTATTTATATAAAATTTACTATTTAAAATTAAGATAGGACAAGTAAAAACTGAAGTATAAAACGTGATTCACTTTGACAAAAGTCAACTTATGTATGTGGCTATAGCTTTTCCAGCCAGACACAAATCCTTGTATTGTGGATGTACACATTTCACATAGACTAAATGAGATGGAAGCTATTATTCACAGCTATTAGAGATAAGATGTTCTATGTATTATAACAAATATGCTCTTGACCTTTAATATGAATTGTGCCTTTAATATGAACGGAACCGTCAGCTATACTGTTGCGCTATATGAATATGAGCCATAGTTTGAGGTCTGAACAAAATCTGAATTTCTATCCCGAGGGGAAAACGTATTTTTATGCCACAATAATAGAGTTGTTAATTCACTCTCATACTGACGGCACATGGCTCCCTTTGTTCATTTTACTCAATGTAGGCATTATTTCATCTGTCTAGAGAGTTTCACAGTCTCATAGACTCTTTTATTTATAAGACTCGCTCACAAATCCAAAAAGAGTATCTTTAAGGAATTTAATATAACCACTTTTATTATGTACCGCATTGTCTTGATAATATCCAGCCGTAGCGCTGCAGCCAACCACTTAAAAATGAATCAAAAACATTTGAACATGTCTTGGCATCCCATGTAATCTGTCAGCAAATATTAGTGTGTAAATGTGTCACGATTCCTGACTAAAATATGAGTAAAGAACACCTGTGTTGTGTTCTGCTGTCCCTTAAAAGTCTCGTAAAAAACACAGATTAAAGCTCTTTTTTATCTCAATTGTTTCTCATAGGCAGCAACTAGCTGGAAAATTCCACCTTTTCTCACATGTTTCTCAAAAGAAATCTCACCACTGTGTCCAGTTTCAGAAGATCTCAACAATGCCATAGAATGAGATCAGATTTAAAATTTAAAGTTAATATGTAACATTTTAATATAAATACAAACACTTCTCATCAAATTGATCCTGATGACTGACTGTGTTCTAAAAGCAGGTAATCGCTCAACGCAGACAGATGTTTGCTGAGGCTGTTTTTCCTGTTTAGGTAATGGGAAGATCATGTTATATGGATTGCTGACATATGGGCTATTCAAGTATATTCACCTGTCTGTGTGTGTGTGTTTGTGTGCTACACTTGTACAGGACACCTTTCTGATAACATCCTCACAAAAACAGGTGTTCCTCAAGCTCAAAAAGTCTCAAAAACAGCCCAAACATGTTTATATGCTTACATGATAACAGCAACAATTTTGTGTGCGGTTTGGGGTTGTGTATGCGTTCAGGGTGTGTACAGATGCAGACCATCTATTGCATATATCTTGACACACACACTACTCCTAAAGCCTGGAGACAAATAAACACAGAACTCATTGATGTTAAGATTAGATTTGTAGTTCTAAGTTGGTTCCCTTCTGGGTTCCGTTTAAACTGCAATATTCACTTTCAAAACTAAACAATTCTGGAGAACTAACAAGACTATTATACAAGTCTAAGAGCAAAACAAGGCAGGCAGTCAGAAAGACTAGGATTGCACTGACAGTGACCCCACCTGTTTTGTCAGTTGCACACTTTGTGCTTATAGATAACTGCATTTTTCCAGATGTTCAGTAGATTTCCTGTGACCTTCATGAGACGTTCACATTCTAAACATCTGCCCACACATCATCAGTTTCTACAGGAAACGCCGAGATGAAGTCTGTCTGTTCACATCAACACTCGCCACTTTAGACCTGTCAACACGACTCCATGAGCGAAACGCGATGGAAGCGCGGAAAATTAATCTGATTTGATCATTGGAGAACAACTATTTGTGTTTCTCGCACCCCTGTGTTGAAGCGACAGCTAAGTAAAAGTTCTTGTTAGTGAAATGCTTTTTTAACATACTATATCAACAATGTTACTTGTAAATTGCTAGTGGAACGTTTTAAGAACACTCTATAATGAACGTTTACATAATATTCTAACCAAGCAATAATCTCAATACAAGGCCTAAAAAACTGGGCATAAGTAAAATGTTTTTATGTTTCTTGAAACGTCAGAGAAACGTTTTTCTACTAACGTTGTGAGCTGATACCACGTAAAACATTCAAACGTTCTTTGGCAATTACAAAAACACAGATGTCACTGATTCACTTGTCACTGTAAAACCAAGACATAGTTAAAAGAGTAACTGGGATAACCTGGTAGAGGTTGGTTTGGTAGGTTTATCAAAGCACTGTTCCCTCTCCATATGTGCACACATCATACAGAAGGGGTCTTAAGATAATTTTTATGCCAAGAAGCCCCTTCTAGCAGGACACGCTGATCAAATGACCTCCCTCACCTATGAAATCTAAGAAGCATTTAAAAGACCCACCAACATTTCCTAAGGAAGCGGCACAAAGACCCTCTCCGTATAAACTAGCATGCTGCTTTCAATGAACACAATGACTCCCTTACACTGCAACTTAAAGGCACTGATTATGTGATGAGATGGAGCTGAAGTTCAGATGATGTTCTAGTCTATCTCTGAGTCAGATCAGTCAGATTATAAAAACAAAAATAAATAACTGAAGTTGGTTTGGACTCAGAAACACAATGAGAACTTTAGCAGGGTTCTGCACGTGTGGTGACCCATGTCATCTCCTGGGTTTACCTCCCACTGTCATTTACACTCCTTCCAATCTGTCCACCCTCCAGCTCTCTCTGTTTATTGTTCTCCTCCATCTTTGGGGAAAAGGAGGGGAGAATTCCTTTGTAATTGGTCTAACCAACCCAAGTGAAGGATTTTAAAACACAACACGGGCTGTTTGGTTGGATAAATCAAGCAATAACATTTTGTCATTTGTATGTTCAAATACACTCAGTATCCTGACATCTTACACAGCTAACAATTTTAGGTTGTAAGAATGTTTCTCAACCATTCTGTTAGGTAACAAAAACATGATGTTATGAAATCTCTGCTTGACATTTTTTAGACATAATTGCTTGGTTAAAATAATGTTACTCAAAAATGTTTTAACTCCAACTTTTAAAAAACAATCCGCTTCCGCTAACTGTATTGTGGATTGTTACACAACTACTTAACAATAGTTTTAATGTATCTAAAATACACACTATCAACCAAAAAACATGTTCAACTTCAACTAACATTACTGCAAAATGGTTTGATAACTTTTGATAAGAGGATGTTAGCAAACGTTCTGGGAATGTTCCCTGTTACTGGGTTTAAACATGTTCAAATACAGCCCCTGTATTGTAAATTGCATGAGTGGGATCAATTGATATACAATGTTGCTTTAAAATGTTCAAATATAAATGTGCTAGTTAGACTCCAGGCTAAAACACACACAATATTATTATCTTAGGTCTTTATGAACATTTTCTAAAACATATAAGATGCTTACCCATGCAAAACTATGCGGGTGGGAACTGTTCGCATGTTGCTATGGAGTTTCTAAGGCTTTCTATGCATTTGTTAGTGTTTTGTTAATGGTTCCTTACTGGACCTAAATAGTGGAAACCCGCTCAAAAGTGACACACATGGCGACGCCCATAAAGTTTTGATGCCACGTCACTTTAATAAATCAACTCTTTACATTCTTTCGGGTTTAAAACAAACAACTCGGTAAATATACAGATTTTTTCATCAGGGTTATTTTTATTTGTTTTATCTCGTTTATAAAATTAGATTTATTTATGGCTTCTTTAAATCCCTTTGAAGCACATCCCCCTTTATAAACTACACTGCCAATGCTTCTAAATGCATAAAACGTATTTAAAACAGGCTAATTTCACATAACTATCATTGCAGATTATTATACTAACATACAGTTTAACATACAGACTTTAAAGAAACACATTTTTCTTTAAAGTCCACGTTTGTTTAAAGCTGAGAAACACGTCTGTCTGAGGAGGTGACGTCACCAGCATCTTAGGGGCCGTGTACAAATTACACGACGCTTTTACGACAAGTTTGAAACGAGCATGTTGATGTATATTTTGTTAAAAATGTGTGTTTTAGATATTTAATTTCTTCTGCTGCTGCGGATCTAGTTCAATAGGTTTAGAAACGAGGGGCCTCCAAGTGTCTTACATGGACTCTTACTACAGCCCACGTTTATAGCTCTGTGTTTTGTTGTTTAAAGGGTGAAAATAGGTTGTGAGCACTTACAACAATGTTCTCCAGGTGTTGAATGAACGAAATACACAGATTTTTACGTTTTTAATGTATATTCAACTTTTCAACATTAAACTCATAATACGCACACACTGTACTCACAATATCACAATATGTGTGCATTGATTAATGTTCACAATATTGCAGTACAACCACTGTCCATGGTGCTAAAGTCAGAAAACGTCAATCACTATTGGAATGAACACATGAATTACTGGCAATGTCTTAGTAAACAGTAAATCACACTTTATTCATTCGAAAATCTCCTTTGTCAAACTGTCAGTAGAGATACAATGAATGTTGTGTTTGTAGTAAATGTACACATTTGCAAACAACAAACATATGAATTGAGGACAATAGACAAATTGTAGAAAAAACAAAAGGATAAATGTTTTTATTATTAAATCCGAAATGTTTCAACAGTGTGATTGGTGTCGCCTCATGTTTCCTCATTTCTTCCAGTCCATCTGTACACCTGCAGTTTAAAAACACACACATTACCAAACATAATATTATCATTCCAAAATAAACCATTTCAGAGGACGGCTAAAGCAAGACCGGTGGCGCACAAAGAAAGATTTGTGTTGGCTTTTGTAAAGTGAACAAAACTTTCTGAGTTTAATGGCACAGACTTTTATTCATGTTCATTGTCATCAAAATCTCTCTTGAAAATAAATTAAAATGGCCTCATTTCAACATGTGAAGTCTCTTGATTCATTCATTCATAGTGATAAGTAGCAACAATATGTTGCATTTTAATCTTTGGAAACAACAATAAAGGCTTAAATGTCAGATAAGCGTCCCTCACAAGACAACTGAAGTCGTCATAGAGCGACCGTGCATGTCTTCTCAGAGAAACATCACAATGGTTGTTTACATCTGCTGCCTCCTTGTGGCATCCTAACAAAATCTGATAAGTGTCAAATGCTTTTGCATTTTTACTATATTGCGTCAAATGTTTGCACTGAAACGACTCTCTCCAGTCTCCTCGTGTAGTTTTGTTAACAGATGCTGTGCAATTTATACCCTCAAAAAAGGCTTATAGTAATTCGTAGTATTTATTGTACGATCTTTGTTTAACCGCAAGAGGGCGTTGAATGCTTTTCAGACATCATAGGGTAACAACAAAATTGAATCGTGCTATAAACATCCTGCCATATGCACGTTTTGTTTAAGAGCCTGTATTTCCGGGCAAGCTTTTCAAAGAGCAATTATGCATGTATCTTGTTTTTGAAGCCCCCTTAAGGGAACAGATACGACCCACCAATGGCTTGTTAGAGTAAATGAACTCTCAGGGGACACATCTCACCGAAAGACTCCGACAACAGATGCTGCTGAACAGCAGCTGGAAGTTTCAATGAATTAGTTAATACAACTCCACTTTAATTTGCAGCAGGTCTATGTATAGTTTGACATGGTAATAGTTTGATGTAACTCATGTTCACTGTGTCATAGATGCATGAGGAGAAACTAGATTAATTCAGAAGTCATCTTAGGTTAAATAAAACCTTTATATTTGGAATGTGTTTTTAACATTACAGATGTTACACCTAATATTATATATACACAATATGATATTATTACAAAATAATATATGTTAGTCTTTAGTTAGTGGAACATTTTAAAAATGTTACAGAATTAAATAATGTTTAAATAACCGAGCAGTAACCTTCATATACGCTCATAAATGTTCATTAGAACATTTAGAATAACTTTGACATCACACTTTGATGTCACATTTTGGGTTGTCGGGTTTGATGACGTCATTGGAGGATATGATTATGGAGCGAGGACGTATAATGATATGCAAAGTCAATTAAATGTAGCCAATGGCGGCCAGTCTTCTGCTGTTACGTAAGCATGTTTATATAAACAGACACGTAATTGGCTGGGGTTGCCGGAGTCTGATTGGCCGACGCGCACACAGGAGACGCTCCCATTGTTTTTGAGAGTCTGGGGTTTCCTGCATGAAATCTCAGGGTCACTTATTTCAGTAATTATTAATATATGGATATAACATGCAATATGGATATGTGTACGATATGGATGTTGTATAGAAAGCATTGCACAAATACTCACAATGGAGCATCTCATTATTACACAAATATTCCAGTAGTTATTTTTTTATTAGAGATCAAACAGATTTGCCAACAAAGCCTTAATTCGCACTACAAACGACCAGACCCGCTTTCAACTAGCGCTTTTCCATCAGGACACAATGGCACTGTAAACATTTCTAACAGGGAAGGTGACAATAACAGCGCTAAGGTTACACTGGAGAATATGGGACACAGGTGCGAACGCGTATTTGCTGTCCTTTGTCTCAGTGACGCGCACGCGCGCGATCAGTTTATGGCGATGATATACCGTCTGTTTGGGGGGCTTGGGGGCAGCTGAACACCTCCCTGCCGACGATTAAGAATATTTATACCTCTCTCGAAGCTCTCAGTCGCATCTGCACAGAGATTTTTCCTTTTCATAAATCACTGGGTTGAGGCAATTGCACACAGTCACCGGAATGCGTTTTGGTGCTGGGGGGGCTGAGGTTTATGGGGGATGGAGCAGAAATGAAAACGCTGGTTTGTTTCTCAACCAGGAGCGCGTTAACATGCAGGAAAATCTGGGCCATGGCAGGAACGTTTCCTTAACATTTCCATTAACTTACAAAGTGTTCCAGGAACGTTCCAAACCTCCAGTTTAAGCATAACGTTTTGATGCACTTGTTAAAAAAACATTACACCGATGTTACTGCAAGAACGTTTTGGGAACTTTGAGAGAACTTTAAAAGAACATCAGACAACATTTGGAGAATGTTCTCCCCCGTAAACTGAGTGGTTTAGCCAGAATGGTTTGATTAACAGAGCAAGAGACTAGATTTCAATTTATGCAATATTTATGTCTGCCTGTGTTTATACCCGTTCGAGTAATTCACATAACTGCATCGTGAGCCGTGCTGAGATCTTCCTCCCACTGATGTGTAAAGAGTCGTTTATCAGAGTCATTTATTTGAGATTTGTGAGTAATTTTCCAGCTCTTCATTTGGATGATGAACTGTGGATGTTCTGTGATGTCAGGCGCTTCACACAGTAGCATCACAATCAATAGATCATTAGGGTTCCCTAAACAAGTCTCTGAATGAGAGCCTCTTGTCCTCTGATACCTCATGCTTCCCCTTTACGATTCCAGCTTCCAGGTAAACACTAGTCAGCATAGCAATGTTAGGTTGTAAAAATGTTTCCCTAACGTTTCCATTGAGTAACAAAAATATTATTGTGAAAGGTTCAAAACACCAAATTTTTAGATGTTGTGCTAACGGTACTGCTTGGTTTTAAGAACGTTTTTTAAACTGAAATTCTTCATTCATCCATTTTTTCCACTAATCCACTAATGCCTTATGAATAGCAGTCTTAATATATGATATATATAAAATATATTTTATGAAAACAATTATTTATATTATTTCAGAGAATGCTAGCCAATGTTTTAAGAGCGTTTCCTGCAGCTGTGTATAAAAAAGAACAGAATAATTCTTAGGAACCTTTTTCTCTCTTTTTTTTCTCTTAAATTAGTTTATTTTGATCTCAGGACAGTTAAACGCCCTCAACATTTTTCCCAGTTTTTCTCCAGGCCTGAATTTTAAAACCATATTTTCTGTTTCCTTTCTGTGGGGTGGGATAGCAGCTCAAATTTTTGACCGACGTTTTGGATCACTGTCAGTTACAACTCGCCCATTTTCACGTTAATGACATTTTCCGTGGCATTTAACAGATGGATTCGGCTGACCTTTCCGTGCCTGATGATGGTTTGGGATCAGATGATGGCTTCTTCTTTAACATTTAACAAATCTGTCCACGCTGCTTCCGGTGGATTCAAATTGGAACACAGTCCCAAAATCAGACCGTCCTCATCCAACTCCCAGCACACTAGTCTCTAGTGGATTCAACTCCCTCTGTAGCTGTCCCTCGACATGCACAGGAAGTGAGACCAATGCAACAAATACTTGGATTTGCTGCTCTGTGGCTTAAATAGAAGATGTGTAGTTTCTGGGTTTATATAGTAACATAACAGTAACGTTAAAGGAACCAGGCCAAGCATTTGTGTCACAGTGCCTAAACTGATGGTTATTGTTAGATAATTTTGCCATGCTTGTCTGAATTTGTTTGGTGGTGTTACTGTTTTAGTGAGTGTGGATGTTAGGTCACGTCCCAGGATCTATTTTCTGTCACCTGCATTTAAAATGACATGCATTAATAAATACATAAACAAAAAATAGGTCCTACGAACATGCTGAATATATGTTAGCGGTAGAAGCTAATGCTGTATACAGCGAAACGGTTTTATGAAAGACATTCGTCACAATCTATTTATAATGCACCTCACATTGGAGGGTTTAAGAAGCTTATGCCTTCTGGAATTCAATATCCTATAGATGGATTCTATAGTTCTTTTGCTGTAATATCTTGTCTGTGGGTCTCTGAGATAATTTTACATGCATTTTTGATGCATAACATAGATAGAAATACACATAGAAGCAACTTGTGTCTGTTGTTAATAAAATAAATATAAAACAATAAATTATATGCAGCCTCGAACGATTCATGTCTGTTTCATCATTTTGAAAAAAGGGTTTTGGGGCCGGGACATCATTAAATAATGTTTTATTTTCCAAAGTAAACATCACACAGAAAAAGATCCACGTTGCTTTTAGAGCGTGCGCTCGACTCGCGAGACGTAACCCAGTTTTTACGCTGCTCCACAGAGATACTGGCGTTAACTGGATTAGAATCATTACAATCAGTTCCTTGTATCAATACTGTCTTTCCTACAGAAGAAAGAACTTCCTGCATGTTGAAGGTTAAGCTTATCACTGCAAGGTATTCTAACAATGATCAATAATATTCCTGTGATGTCACTGTCTTATAAGTCACTGTGCTGGTACGATGTCTCTCGCATCACTCCACGAGTGCGTATTGCATCATCGCCAATGTTCTCATCTCTCATGGTGAGATGTTTTCCTTGATGTTGTGATGGTACCACGACATCCAGATCAGAGATCTGAAACCGTGGGCTTTCAAGCAGTAAATCAACACCACGACATAAATCTGACACGTCACATGCAGACCCAAATAGAAACTGTGAATGTATATCTATATTTGATGTCATCTGCTTGACCTAGATAGGATTTGAACGCTTGGATAATTGAAATGGAAATTCTTACCTTCCTTTCAGAGGCCGGTTGGTTCTGCCCACTGCTAATATAAGGGTTTGCTTGGACTGATTGATTTGGGTATATGTAAATTGGTTTATGTAATCTGAATGAGATTAACTAAAATAAAGTTAACCAGCCCTGTAAACCCTGTTTTTTAACGCCACATTGAAATGCATATACACGCAGATCTATTCTTAGAGTACAATGAGAGAAAGGTTTGATCAGTGATGCACACACACACACACACACACACACACACTGCTATAAATAATGCAATATATGAAACACACATGAAGGGGAAGACAACACACTTCAATTTGTTCCAGCAATGCTCCACAGTTCACTAAAACTCAGCTAAGACAGGCAATGTTCCAATGTTCTCTAAATGTTCCCTCAACGTTATTGTTCTTGCAGCAGCATTAGAAGCTGATTATGGATTTGAAAAATGTTACAAAATGTAAAAATGTTTGAACAATATTCAAACGTTATTAATAATAATATATTAATTTAACCAAGCAATAACGCTGATACACATAATGTTTTAAACGTTACTAGAACTTTCAAAATAACATTTTAAACATTTTTGTTACTAATAAATGTTATAAAAACGTTTCTGCAGTCTAAAATTGTTAGCAGGGAATACAAAGATCCAGCTGAATCCAGATTGCATATCTCCAGTGAGCTGTTTTATGACCTGAAGTCTGAAGACTGATTGGAAATTAAGCTTTAAGTGTTTTAGTTCACGAATTAAAGCCAGTGGGAGCCCTGAACACTCTTACTTCAATATCCAATTATATTATATTATCTTACCTCGCTGATGCCAGCTGTGAGCACTCTCAGTTCATTAGCAGTGTTTGATAAAGCAAGCATCATTATAGACTTACATAGCCACACTGTTGACGATCGGCATAAAGTCTGGTTCATTTTGCGTTGAGGCGACCCGCCCACATTGCCCTGAAGTGACCGTCTGACCAATATGTAAATCGACCAACCACGATTCGTTTTGCTTTTTTGTCAATCTGAAATAGAAAATACCACAATAATAAACCAGCACGGAAAAATTCAAAATACACTGCGGTGGAGTCTGTGAAATTGTGTTGAGAAAGCACAGAATGTGTGACCAAAATTACTGTCCACCCCAAAATCACAAGTGTTGATTTTTCACGTTAGCGTATTCCACGTATTGCAACTAGCTTTGTTGTGACGGCTTCATCCTGTGTAGATTGTGCTTTATAGATCTGTGTCTCGCTTTGTGTGGCGTCTGGCTTTCTTTATGTTAAACATGCCCTGCTCTTTTGCATAGCTCACCATGATTTACCATAATTGTTGTTGTGTGTTTTACTTATGGGAGTCACAGTTAACGTGTCTTCATTATGTAACACAGTATTGCTGCTTCCAGAGGAAATTGTTTTGAACACAAGATAATAACCGAACACGCGCACACAAAGACGCAGATAAATACAGGGCAAGTGTTTGTTATATTATGATATTATGAGTTAAAGCCTGCAGGGACCGTAGAATATAATCTCAGTCTACAATGAACACAAGCATGAGATCCAGTTTTGTAAGTTGCTCAGCTGTTGGTGTTTCCCAGCATGAAGATACAGGAGGGAGGGGGGGGGGCGAGTGGGGGGTTGTTTGTCCAAGAAGCATGAGCTCTTTAATTCTGCATTAGGGGAAAACCTTTCCCTGTTCCTGCGTGGGTGGATTCCCGGCTAACAATTTCAGGTTGTGAGAATGTTTCAGTAACGTTGAAAATAAACGTTTTAGGAACATTTAAAGTGTGTGTTATTGCCTCCTTGTGATTTATTATATGGTTTTCTCATCTAGTAGGTCGGTTTGTATAAAACATGCTAAATGCCTACATGCTTTTTGAACATTGTATTAATGTTATTTTTCTATTTTTGTATGTTTTTGATATATGAAATATAATGATAGAATGACATAGAATGGCATCCTGCTAACCTTACTGCAAAAATGTTTTGATAACGTTAATGGAGCTTTTAGAGAACATTAGTCAATGTTCTGAGTGTGTTCCCTGTTAGCTGGGTTATGGTTTATATGTGCGAGTGTGTGCATGCATTATTCAGGGACATGCATGCGTAGGTGCGCATGTTTTTTGCACTCAACTGGATGTTGAAATATATGTGCGCATCCGTTAACAGACATGTGTTTGTTTTTCCGTTGCATTGTGTTTATAGAGTGCGAGTTGTCGACCTGTTTGTCTGTGTGAATGTTTGTTTATAGGACACCTGGGGTGATAAATGAGACACAGGGGTAGTGGACGCGTCCCCCTCTGTGCAGCAGATTGAAGACACGTCTAGGCTGGTCTGTCTCTGACAGCTCCTTAAGGACTATCAAGAGTGTTGGAGAAGGATGGGGGTCCAGTTGTTTTGGAGTACATCGATAAAGGTGCTTTTCTCCAGCTAAAAGATTTAAAAGCTTCATCCTATTAGATTTATATAAACCTCACTTTGCTGTTTTTATATCGGACACTAAAGAATCTATAGATGAGTTTAGGTAAAGAAAAGAGAATGAGAGACAATATGGGTGTCAAGGATATAAGCATAAGATTCTATGAGATTTCTAAGTGCTTCTAAGTGCTCCATTCTAAGTGCTTTTCAAAGCCATGCCTCCTCCAACACACATGAATGCAAACATAGTTTAACAGGCCGGTAGGACATCCAATCATTTCATTCGGACCACATAAAATGATTGTATGAATGTTTCATGCACTAAAATGGGTCTATGAGCCCTTCCACAGAAACTATGCTGTATATTTATATAAATATATTTTGACCACTTAGTGATTGGCATCAAAAGGTGAAGAGACTTTTAACCAGCATAACAAAAATATTTGTGGAAAAAAAATCACCTACCTTTAGGAGACGTGCTGCTCTTTGTCCCTTTGCTGAACGGTCACTGTAACATTCTTCAAAATGTTTCCTTTTGTATCACATGTAAGAACAGAAAAAGAGTAAAAACCTGAGGAAATGATGACAGAATGTTTTTTTATTCAAAAGAGCAAAATCATTAAACTAAAACATTTATTTAGTTCAACATTTATCAATTGTGAAAAACATAAAGTCATAGCTTAGCACTTAATTAGCATGTTTGTCACACAAGGGTCAAAATGTTAATCAGAGTTAAAAAACAACGTTTTCATGTTTATTGTTGAAACTTCAAGTCAAGCGTCAGTCAGGCATCTGTCTGGAAAATGTGCCAAATGAATATTTACTGCAGCTACAGAAGAAATGTCACCCATCTGTTTGCTTTAATACTGCTAAATAATTCTTATCACTGAAATTCATTGACATGCTTTCTAACGTTTTCAAGTCTTTCTCTCTGTCTCTATCTCTCTCTCTCTCTGTGACCTCTGTTCTAGATATCTGAACCCCACATCATGCATGCGTCTCTCTGGATCTGATAGATCAAACATCTATTGGATAAACAGGGTTTAGATTACACTCACTGATTCTGTCTAAGAATGGCTGAGAATCAGTCAGACCTTCTGTAGTCTGTGTTGCACAGACATATCATGTTAGGAGATGCATTGATGCCCGTGTACCCCGTGTAGGGCTATAACCTAATAGCCAGGCGGGGTTTTATCAATCCTATACATTACACTGACAGAGTCTATAGAGGTGATGTAGAGAGAGAAATGAAGTAAGGTGAGTTACAGTCACTAATCTAAAGGGCTGGATTTGTACTGCATGTCTATCCTCTGACCTTCACCTTTATCTTGATAGGTGACGTTTCCCCAACACGTCTAATAGATGTTAAATCATTTTTAATTCATGTTTTTATTGTTCCACCAAAG
>JBAJNP010003167.1:0-41633 GCA_036877545.1 Yasuhikotakia modesta | reverse complement strand
AACCAGCAACCTACTGATTACAAGCACGACTCCTTTAACCAGTAGACCACAACTGCCCCCATCTTCACCATCATTCATAACATACTCTATGCAGTTTGATGATCTTTTTATGACAATGAACACACACACATTCCCACTATAGAGTACAACATTATAAGCTAATGAATTCTGTCACACAAGCGTTCTGAGAGCCTCATAGCTTCTAAGCTATCTGCTCATAGTAGAATTTCATCAGGAAACAATTTTTTCCCCATGTTGAGAAGAGAGAGAGCAATGTGTACAGCCCATCATTTACACACCAGCCATTAACACTGTATGTGCAGCATATATTACTATAATCTCACAGCTCTGAGGTCAGTGCTGGTCATCAGAGTTGATAAAAGTTACCAAGTTTGTGATCAGAGTGTTCCGGTGCTGTTAAGAGGTTTTAAAGGTCAGGCATCTTGTTTGATCCCCACCTTCCTTCTGTGACCTTTCATTAAAGTGGAGAGCTTGACCTAACACCTGTAATCTTTTCACATACCCTCTGCTGGCAGCTCTACAGAAGCACACAGACAAAACGAGAGAAAATCACTGTAAAATCCAGACATCTCTGACTGAATCACTAGATCAACAAAATCGCAATTGGCCAGAAAAGCCTGTTGAAATAAAGGGTAACTGTTCTGATGTGTTTCTGCTGGACACAGTGTAACAATATCCCCCTTCAGTGATGCTCCCATTATATGTTATCAAATGTAATCACTAATGGTGGAAATTTGTCTTTATGGAGGGCTGATGGGATGAAACTGCAGCAATTTAGTCATCAGGGAAACTCTAAACCTCGCAGAGTACCGAACGCTTTGACTGAAGAGAGGCAAAACCCAAACAAACAAATGAATATTTATCTACCTCTCAGTCAACTCATTTGAATTGTATGAAACCCTCTGTTGTGTAATGAAATGGCATTGTGCCAGCATACGACCGATACAGAGAGATTGCTGTTTTATTATTTTATTTGTAGAGGATATGAGGTATCAGGACACAGATGTGCCTGTCAGCTAGAGACAGCGCATGCTCAAAAGTTCATCTGAGTGAGGCCGGCAGAGCAAAAAATAGAGACAAAATGAGAGAGAGAGGCATTTTTTCACAATACTTTGTTGATCGCTTTTGCAATGTCATGCTTGGTAGCCCCGCCCACAGCAAATTCTTATTGGTCCACAACCCTGCTTGTCATAATTATACATTAATCTACAATATGTTTTGGACCAATGGACCAATTGTGTATAGCTGGAAAATTGTTGTGTCACAACAATTTTTGTGTCACAACCAAAGACTTAAAACTAGACCAAAGGTGGGCTATCTTTCCATTTAAACACACACACAGCTGTAGGCTCAAAACAGCCATTTCCTGCACACCTGCAGCAGTGGCTAGACTAGACTGCAGTCATCTCACACAGAGTTGTTGCAGATATGGGAGCGCAACAGCGCATGCCTGATGAGTTTGAGAATTTCACAGCGCAGAATCAGATCAGGTGCATTACCAACACATACTTCTCTCGTAATGGTACTGTAAGTCAATTTTTATAGTTTTTTTGTAGTATCAAGACACGCTGTTCTAGGAACAGTTGCTCCTAGCCAACCCTTGACAGCAAACATCTTGAGCAGAATAGCTTATTTGACCTCAACGACCCCTTGACGCACACACACACACCTATGATGTCCTCAGTCTGACACCCTGCAGCTTGGGGCGATTATCATCATTCAGCCTGACTAATGGATTGAACCTTACTTCTCTGTCTGTCTCTTATCATCTTTTCTCTCATCCTTTGTTCCCCTGAATCAATGCTTCTGATCAGTATTGACAGAAGAGGTTTACCAGCAACAGAACACAGAAACAAAGTGAAGCAAGTGCAAAAAAAGTCAGTTATGCATTGAGGCACAATGGTGATCTATTCAGTCTTGAAATGAGGGCGTGAATTTGAAGTGTCATGTTAATTAATGCTTGTGGTAACAGCTGAAAGCTTTCATTAGTGGGAGGGCTTTTAACTGCAACATAAGAGTGCAGGATACATAGGTCTATAACATAAAGACACACAGCAGATTCTAATTGCAACCGTCGCTGCAGGGCTAGAGGCTAATAAGAGACCAAACGTACAATATTAGAGAGTGTAAGCTAATGAAAACGATATTTCAGGTGTACTTGTTGTCCCTTCTGTAAGCTGCGTGGTTGACAAACTGGCTGGAGATTTGTGTTTTTCCTTAAAGGTCATTTAGAATATGCTCCTTCACCTAAAGGTTAAACCATCTTATTACGGCAAATAAATAAATAAACAAACATTCATTCTCTTTTAAATCCCAAACCCACAGCCTGCTGTTTTATAGCAGAAACATGACTATAAAAGCTCAAAGCAATTTCAGAACTGACTCCACCATCATACGATCAAAATCTCTTTCTCTTACGGTATTAAAAGACAGAAAAAACCTGCCTGGATCTGCCAAGGTTGTTCCGGCGATGTTCAGGGCCAGATTAACAAACGGACCATAATGCAACTGAATTAGTACTTGCACCCTTTATGCAACATAAAATCGAATGCTAGGGCACGACTGCATTGGTGCAGAACATCCAAGACAGGGTTCGCTGGCATTTTGTCTCGTATATGTCACTCATATACCCCATTGTGAGCAAAGGTTAATCTGTCTGTCTGTCTTTCTCTCTGAATCCTCTCTCTCTCTCTTTCTCTGCTGTCTTATCTGTTCTCCTTGATTTAAAAACCTGATTTAAAAGCCTTTTCTTTTGCCAAAACAAAATACTGAAATCGAATGGCAGGGCAGCTAAATTAAATGTTTGTGGTATAAAAATCTGAAAGAAAATCAGAAAGATAAAACGTTATGAATTGAAGGGCTAGTTCCTTTGAAAGTTCAAATGTAATATATATCCTCGTGTCATAGTTTTCTTTTCTTGCGTGGAACACTGAGACTTTTTTTTTTACCAAACAAATGTAGTAAAGGACATTTCTGTGTATTCCTGTGGCTAAGCTAACAGATCATTGAGTTAACAAGGAATAACAAGGAACACAGGTACTAATAAATTTTATAACCTGATTGCCCTGTAAGTTGCTTTGGATAAAAGCATCTGCCAAATATATGCATAAATGCAAATGTCTGATTAAAATGAGTTTTCTAGCATGATCTAAACCTGCTCTGTTATAAGAAATAATAGTGGGCAGGGACACCAGTCATCATTGATGTTCTTATATGGACATCCTGTCTAAAATGTTTGTTTGTGTTCCACAAAAGAAATAAAGAGAAAAACCTTAGGGGGTGTAAATGTTCAAAGGTTCATTTTTGCTTTAATAAGGGCTGTTAGCCTAGCAGTGTTTGAAAGGTGCTGAGAATCACATATATGTGTTTGCAGGGCACAGGGTTTGCAGTTTACATGCTAACATGATGTCACACCTGGGTAAGAGTCACCTGACACCAGAGCTGCCGGATTGCCGTGCTGCGTTTCACTCTGGCTGACTGAGATGAAGCCCCAGGTAATGTGCACTTTAGTGTGACTAAGAGAAGCATTGAGACGAGAACATTTACAGTCTCAGAATCAACAAGTGTGTTTCAGATGTGATACTAACCTGAATGCATGAATTACTTTATGAGGAAAACGTTAATGGTCTTTCATATCTTAAATCTTAATTTATCTCTCATAGCTTAGGAGATTTGATTTAAAGTTGTTTAATTTAAGTATCAAGATGGGTTCTCCTAAAATGGCTTAGGAGATTAAAAAGGAGGCAATTGTTGAAAAATACATTATAAGTGTGGAGCTATAATATGTATATAGCTAGAGTAATCTGCTTTTAGTTAAACTGCATGATAAATGTTTGAGTTCACACTAAAATTTCCTACAGTAAAATATTTACATTTTCATTGCAGATATGGCAGCTCTTAGTTCAGACTGTGACACTGTTGAGATCTTTTTTGTAACTCTAGTGGAAATGTGACTTTTCTGGGTCTTTTCCCAGGAGAAATAGAAAATATTCAAGACCCTGGAGTCGTATGTAAAATTTTCCATTTGCTCTCCATTAAATCTCATTGCCGTATAGGAATAACAGTTGAACTGTTAAATACTGACATATCATCTGTGATTTCTCTTTCTTAGAGCTGTCACAATCAACCCTGTGAAAAACTGCTGAGGAGTTCAGTGGATGTAAACACAGGCTTCACACAGACAGTGAGAACCTGTGACGTCAGTGGGGCTGGAAATGTCACGGTGGTTTACATTGTTCAGCAGATGTACCTGAGAACATTAGTCACAGTGACACACACTTCAACGGTGTGTTTTATTGATGAGAATAGTCTCTCTCTCTCTCTGTGTGTGGGTCAAGTCTCAGATGCTGGTGGAGACTGGATCTCTGCTGAGAATGTGGTCATGAGTAATGAGAGCCACTCTACACCATAATCCATGTAAAACTAGCCAACAACATTAAGATATTACGGAAGATATATATTCAGTTATAATTCAACATTTCGATTTATTCAAGTTCTCTTATGTCTGGGCACACACAAGACACATATTTTATCCAATAAAAGAACAAATAAATAAATAAATAAGCTTTTGACTATTTGTAGCTGAACCTAGAAAAAGTAATCATGAATTGGTACAATATAATCTGAACTGGTGCAATGCTTTAGATCAGCGCAAGTAAGCGCAGCTGGATCCCTTAAGTACCAGATCGTATGGTAATGTAGCATTCATGATGTTCCCTTCAACCATGAATGAAATGATTCATCTCGTTATTTTGGTGTCACAGCGCTCCCTGGCAGGTGCATCAGCCAATCAAAAGTCATGTAGTCTACTAAACAGGAAGTCAAAGACCGTTTTGACTGTGTGACTCCAGTTCCAAAGACGCTTTGCACAGCAGCCACACCGTTTGTCGTTTGACACAGTCTGTTGCTGTAGCAGTCACATACAGCTAATTACCACAGTCAAAAACCACATAATAACATCCATGTTAATCACCTAAAAGAATGGCACATTTATTCATAAAATCAGCCTTGTCAAATGTCTGCCTGTATATCAGACATGAACACATGTATAAGCGGCCTGTGATTTGTGAGAGTGAATGGCACTATACAGATCTGCAGCTGCTGTCCTGTTGTTTCTGCATGTAAGATAAATGCTGAAGGATGTTCCCCTGCCTGCATCACACATGCTTAAATATTAATTGGTGTATAACAGGGAGAATAAAGTCTAGCCTGGGGCAATGAGTTACACCAAACCTACCGCTGCTATGGGTGGCGATGACTGCAGTCAGCAGCTATAGTCATTAGGGTTTTGGTTTGGTTTTTGCAATAGATGCTACTTGCAGTTACAACTTTTAAAGGAAATAAAATACACAAGCTGGAGGGACATCTTCAGGTCATGTGTAGTGTTAAAAACAGCTGTTTTCACCTGAATGTCAGTACTAATGGCTGTTCATTTGTTGGTTTATAAAATACCTTTGCAAAGACCATGTTTAATGTACATTTTGTCAGTATTACAAAAATAAACAAATCCCCTTTTACTTTAATTTTTAAAAATTAGTTTAAAAAAATTGTTTTTGTTTAGTTTTTAGTTTAATTTGATTTAATTTAGTTAGTTTAATTTAGTTTAAAATGACTTTATGGTAGAAATAACATAAGTGATTTTTAAGTGATTTTAATTTTTTACTTTTGTTGGTTTTTAAAATGCATTGGGGGTGTTACTGTTGTGTGATGTTGTGAGTTTATGGCTAATATTTTTTAAGGAGAGGAAGTCAACCTCAGAAGATATGACTCACCCCAGCGTCGTCATGGTTACGATGGTGTACCAGAAGGAGGCTGGAATGCTGGTGAACTTGCTGGACGAGGAACCTTTCTCAGCGTAGAACATCACGGTGGCAAAGATGATGATAGCCATAGTGAGGGAGAAGAGGAGGAAGCCAAGCTCGGACGCACAGCTCTTCAGTGTGTAGCCAAGGATCCGGAGACCCTGGGAGTGCCGGGAGAATTTAAAGATTCGGAAGACGCGGAACACCCGGAGCGTGACGAAGGCACCGCTCACGTCCTCGTTGTTGGTCATGACAAGCCCAATGTAGTACGGCAGGATTGCCACCACATCTATAATGCTCATTACACTTCTCATAAACCGGTACCTGCTGGGTGCAGCAAACAGTCGCATCAGATACTCCACCGTAAAGATCATCACACATGCTGTGTCCATGCAGAAAAATGCCTCTGTGTAGCGTTCCCCACAGGGAATCTCTCTCTGATCTGGCAGGGAACCACATGGAACTGTCTCAACCACGTTGGTGATGACAGATATGGCAATGAAGAAGCCAGTTACGTAGTAGAAAACCAGCGCCATGGTGCTGGTGTGCGGGTTCTCAAAGGCCCTCCACATCGTCTCACGGAATGTCATGTTGGGCAGTTTGCTGTCTTTGTTGTCCTCAAGGTCGTCCATAAGACGTTCCGTGTTCTCTCGCTTGCGGTCCTTGTACTCCTCGTAGCAGCAGTCACTGATGATCTCAGGAATTATTCCGAAGAATGCCAGCTCCTCATCGTAGGCGGAGATGCACTCGTAGCGTGGGTAGTGCAGCTTCCCTGTACGGTAAAAGTTGAGAATACTTCTGAACACATCTGGATCTCGGTCAAAGAAATACTCCTTAGTCTCCTCGTTGAAGAAGAACTCTTTTTCGGAGCTCCCCAGGAGCGTGTCAGGGTAGCGATCTAGAGTGTTTCGCCAGGTCTGGAAGCGTCGGCCGCTGACGTTAAGAATAATGAGCTCATCCTGTCGCTTGTTCTTATTGGTTGGTGCAATAGGCATAGGCAGGTTGGCCACAGGCATCCATCCTATGGCCGCCGCCCGAGCGAAGGGGAGCCAGGCTGCCACTCCAGCAGCCATGGGGACTCCGTCTGGGGTCGAGGTGACCAGATCAAACACCTTCACAACCAGCTTGACATTAGATTAAACCCCATCTGCACAGAAAAGAAAGAGAAACAAGAAAATAAAGAGATAGAAACAAGAGAGAGATTTAAAGAGGGGAGAGCAGGAAGGAGATGGTTCCAATGGGATTAGAACAGGGTGTGAGACAGATGTGAAATGAAAGTGGAAAGATGACAAGAATAAACAGAATGACTGTAGGTAGAGGTGCAGAAAAGCAATTACACAAAGTGAGACAAAAGGAAATATTGAGGACAGAAGCAATAGAACAATTGTGGAAAAAACAAATATGCAAGAAAGTGAGAGGAGCAATACAGAGAGTAAAAACAAAAAGATAAATAAAGACAGTACACGATTTTTGGTGAGGTGAAATTCAGCAATAAATCATGATGTTAGTTAAAATCATTTATCCACCAAAGCAAACACACCAAATGACTCTAAAACAAAACATTACTGCAGTTAAATTATTGCCATTAATAAACAAGGTTAGACTTTCAAGGCATCATTTATAGTCATTTTAACAGCATAACTAGACAGACTAAACACTGTCACATAAAGACTGTATGTTTTTATGCACTGTGCCAATATACTAATACTCTATTTTTAAAGAAAACTGCATATTAACGTGTATTTCTGTTTTGACAGATGATTTTCCAGCCGCAGTCCTCCGTGCAACAACACACACATCGCAGAAACTCGTTAAGAAAAGCAGATGACCTTGTAAAAACTATTTATTCTCAGTTCGTGTACGAGCGACCCTCAGCTCCTAAAGGTAAGGACGATTTCTGCTCGAGGCACAGAGCCATTCTGCAGCTGCAGTTTTAAACAGCATTGCGAACCTGTTGATATCAATGCTGAACGAAACGCCATTAATATCTGCTGATCGTTAAACCATAATAGTGCTAAACTGGTTTTTACGTGAATTAAGAGCTCTACTGTTAACGCTTCACCTACTGTTATCTACAGCACGTTAAGAAGAAAAAGACTGTAAGTAATAAGAACAACTAATATTTATGATCAATAATACAAATATTGTTAATAATATTCATAGTAACAATCAGCGCAGCAAACTCACTTTCAGCAGTTTTGATTTTTCGTTCTTTGCTACTTACCCATGCAAAAGCGTTTAACTTTTCGTTCAGTCGCTACGTTTATGACATTTTCTCCGATGTCACTTCGAAAGTGGTGAAATCCGCACGTTAACGTGCAAAACTGGCAAGTCAAGAACGCAAGTGCAAAATAAAACTTAAAATGAAAAACAAAATAAACGTCGTAATTTGTTGCAAGCGGGGAAATAACAGTTTAATCTTTCATTTGTGCCCCTTAATCACATCCTGCTCTGTTTAATGATCCATTTGCTCGGACGGACAGAAATGCCGCACCGAACGCTCGCGCGCTGAAAGTGACTTCCCGCAGGATGCTCAGCTGATGGATAGAGGTGGTACAGTCTTTTCCCAACCTCTCTCTCGCTCTCTCTCTCTCCGTCTCTCGCTCCCTGCTCTCATCTACATACACCAGCTCACTCCCTTCCTCTCTCCCCGAGGTCTCTCCACTGCCAGGTCTCGCGCTCTCTAGTTTGGCGCTGCGCGCGCGCTGTTCATGGAGCGGAGAGAGCGCGAGACGCAATGAGGCGGTATCTGCTCGCTTTTAGGCAGTGAAACGCTTCCAACAGTTTGACATCGCTCTGTACTTTATTATGATCTCACGCAGCTCGCTGCTGCTTTGTTACCTGAACCGATTTAGAAACGGGGACACGGTAATTGATTGAAAAGTCAACCGAGAGCGCAGGTTCGTCGCCATCCAGCATTTAACGGTGACATTCAGAAAGTGTCCTTTACGACATCAAAGTCTCATATTGATTCTTAATGCTAATTTTAGGAAACAGACTATGCCGCATTTACGCAAATGAATCATGCATCAGCCTAAATCACATCCCGAATTTAACAGCGTATATTTCCAAAGGATCGTGTTTGTGTTTATCTCAGTTTATATCTGTTACGTGAGGCAAGACTTGCGTGCGTGAGATCTAGAAGAAAGGTATTTGTTATTCATGTCAGGTTCTTCAGCAGTTATTCAATAGCAATATCCAGAACTGGACTAAAATCCGGTCCAACAAATTAATGAACAAACATAAACAACAAACAAATGTACTGCTATTCTGGCCAAAATCAGGCCACTGGATTTAATTACTGTCCCTTGATATTGTGCATGTTTGAATTATTTACATCTCTCGTTTTTTACTTCCTGTGATGTCATTCAGATGTTGCTCAGTGAACGAATCCTCAGCAGTTACCAGGTTTGGGCATTTTTGATGGATTAAGTGATGTGCCTTGTGATAGAAGTGTGTTGTTGAGTGTTGGGCCATTTCTAATATGTGTAACCACAGATTCACTGCATCAGTAAGCAATATAAAGCCTAATTAACTCTGCTGGGACTACTAGTTCTCAAAGTGGGCCTGATGCTTCTGAAGAATACCAATAAACTAAAATCAGTGACCACAGTGTTTAAGCAAACCCATACTGCACACGTTTATAGCTGAGTGCTTTCTCTAATTTTACTGTACTGTACAAAACTGTGTGAAGTTTTGTGTCTTTGTGAAGATCGCAAAACAATTACTGCAGGCACCTTTGATGGGAAATTAACAACAGAAAAGCCAGTTTCTTAAGGTTCCTCAGTGTTGTGTTTATTCTTTAATACTGAAGTCATCAAACTCAATTCTCACTGGGGTTAAGAGGTGAGATGAGGTTAACACCAGCAGTCATGTTAATAAAGCAAAAGTTTTCTGAAGCCTTTCTATTGCTACTTACTCTGAACAGTCATGAACAAACACAGATCAACAATCAGAGCCAAGAAAGAGTTGAAATATCCTGTCAAACACAACAGGCTGATCAATGGCATCCAACACTGCATTTGAATTCACAAGCTCATGCGCGGAAACACGTCCACTGTCTGTGTTAGCAGGAAATCATTAATCACTTTCACCAGAGCCATTTCAGCGCAGTGACAAGGAGTAAATCCAGACTGCAATAATTCACATAATTACAGACTGTGTAAATGACTGCAGTCATTTAATTTAATTTAACGCTTTAATGTAAACAGTAAATGCGACGTTAGGTGATGGGTGTCACTAGTAACTGATGTTTTAGCTACATCTAATGGTCAGGCTCTTTCCGTGACTCCAATTTCTTTCCCACAGTCCAGTAGGAGGTTTTAAGAAGTAAGATGAGCAAACATCTCAGGTGTCTCCTGTACAGAGCCTTTAAAGCGTGTGGCATTAACCTTGCTGTGAATACACAAGGGGTCGGTCTTGGGTCACCTTTCAGAGCTCTGCTGAGAGTGACAGATCAGAGTACTGAGGAGCAGGTCAGGCTGATGTGCATTTTGCTGTGACTCACATCATAAATTCTGAATTTACACCACAGTGTCCCAAGAGGGAAACAAACAGTATCTGCCCTGGAAAACAGTGAGAAATTGCTGATTGGCTGTAAGTGACTGAAGCGTGTGTGAATGAGTCACACTTTTCCTACATTGTGGGGACCAAATATCCACTTAAATCCAAACTAAACATGCAAAAAAGTTAGGGAGGTAGGTAATGTTGATGTTAAGGCAATGTTAGGGAGCGGATGATATCAGTAGTTCATTATATAAACAATAGAAGACAATGAAAAGTCCCCACCATGGGGAACAGATGTGTTTCTGTGTGTGGATGTTTCTATCAAACTGGGTAAATCTTCTAAAATGCCATGTCTTTGTTTAAATATATTACTGCAGGCATTTACATGGCAACTTTACAGCAAAAGTCTTTGAGATTTAATAGGAAATTTCAATAAAGGTTTCACAGTTAAAAAAACCTTTTAGACCTTTCAGTCCATAGTTGCTATAGCAGTGCATAATGTTGGCTAATGTTACAATATAGCAGTGCACAATTCTACTAATGCTGCAGTAAACATTCATACAATGAATCAATAATGTAAAAAAAAGGTTTTGAATGTTCCTAAAATCTAAAAAAATTGAATGAATGTTTGTATCCAAACTCCAAACTGAGTTAAGAATCTTGCAAGAGTTTTGCAATGTTTTGGTGATTTAGAATAAATATTTTGTTGAATTGATTCTCTTATGAAACTGCTTTGAATAATAGATATGATAAAGTTGTACTATGCTGTGTGTTTAAAATAACAGTAACCTCTGTTTGACCTGCTGGCTATGATCCATATTTCTCTGCAGAGATCTGGGGACATAAAGCTTTGATAGTGTTATTAATGGGGTGTGTGCATATATGTGTGTGTGTATTGCATCTCTCTGATGAGTGAAGTACAGCGATGTGCCTCACCGTGAGGCTGAATAAATAAACAGCAGGAAGACTTAGAGCCACAGCTGCAGTGAGTCTATTAAAGGTTACTGTATTCAAGGCCCAAAGGCGCCATGCGAGTGTGTATATTAGTGTGTCAATATACACATGTGTGTGTATCTCTGCTTCACAAATTTAGTCACACACGTATTGACGTAGGTCAGCACAAAGAAGTCACCATGGCACCCAGGTGTGTGCCGTATGCTGCCCCCTCTTCCTAGACGACACAAATGCACACACACGTACAGTACACACACACGTACAGTACACACACACATACGGCGTGTGCAGCTCTCAAACAGTTTAACATTATACTTAGCACTCGTTTCTTGCTGTCTTACTCTATAAGGGGAGAGAGCAGAGGCAGAACTGCCCTTCTGTAAACACATATCTCACTCTGTCATGTGAAATGGAAAATTTTGTACACACTGGCAATAACTTGACCTGACATTACCTCAACTTTATCTATAAACAGCACAGTACGGCCTGCACCTCTGCAGACTCCCTACATGATATATAGGGCATAAATCACAAGCTTATGTAGTAATGTGACAACAAGACTCAGTGGCGTCTGCTGATAGCATTAAGTGACACATGCAATCTGTGTTGTTTTAAGTGGCATTAATAGTAACAAGGATGCAATAATGCAAGTATGTTTTGCTGTTTTAGGGGCAATTACCAACTCATTTAAATAAACTGTCTAACTGTATACTCTTCGATTCTCTGTTTCTCATTCTAAAGCATTAGTGCCAGCTTATTTATGTTTAATCTTTAATTTAAGCTTATTCTGTATGGTAAAACTGTTTTATTTTCTGTAGTATCAATGTCCACCGAACCTTTGACACCACCAATCCATTGACTTGCAGTGGCGTGTACTATTCAAAAAAGAGTAATATTTCCATTTACCCTGCTGGCAAAGGTTTTCTTCTTTGAACTTTTGTTGCCATATTCATGAGTTATAGTTATCACCACAGTCCCTATAGCTCTGTCCCTGCACAGCCCTCAGTGGTATTTGGTCAGAGTGGATGAGTTATAGTAGGTTTATAGCCATGTGAGGCTCCTTATTTTCAGAGCACAACACTGATCAGTCCCTGAGTGTCACTGCAATGTGCTGCATGCTGCGTCATTATGATGTACCTTTGCTGACTCTCAATTAGTCTTCCAGGAAGAATTTTAATGCATTTTGCCCAATCTTTGTCATTGATTAAAACAGGCCATCATGGGCAGAGCCAGATAATCATAATAGAGTATTAAACATTCACAGACATGACGAGTAGAGTGTTGAACATGTTTCATAGAGCAGGCGCTGCTATTGACCCCAGAGAACACTTACAGCGTGTTTAAATTCTCATTAAATCATATGTCATCACTGACCTGCTGCTTTTAATGATCATGAGTCACCGTGGTGGTTTTATTTATGGCATTGAAATAAAACAAACATAGAACTTACTCGTCACATCTGCTCTGCCCTACTATAGTCTGCTAATACACATGCACACAACAGGCAGAAGGGAAGATGTCACATAGGTTAAACAAGGCTGCTTTTATTGTGATTTATTGACTTAATGCATGTTCAGTTTTTGAGTTAAAAAACTAAAACATGGAAACCAACATTATTCACTTTGAATTCAGGAATTTTAATTATCAGTATGTATGCTTCCTGGGAAGCAATTTTTTGAGTGTCAACAGCAGCTAAGTCATTTGTTTTCTAGAGAGATATTCTGTACTGTAGCTCAGTGGGTGGTTGCAGTGTAATGGTCAAAGGTTCGACTCCCAGGTAACACACATACTGATGAATGTATACCTTGAATGTGCTGTAAGTCATTAAATAAAAGTGTCAAAGTGTCATAATGAGCAGATACGGCAGAGTAACATGGTAGCAGCAACCAACATCTCAGAAACTCAACAAGCCCCGAGCCGTCTGTGCGAACATCCTTTAAATTATCAAGCAGAAAACTGCAACGTTGAGAAAATTCATGTATCTGCTTATAGTTTTGCATAAATGACTTGCTTCAGGTTAAAGGCAGATTTAACCAAACTCCTACTCAAGTCATTTTGTTGTTGATTAATTTATGTGTTTGAGATCAGTGAGATAAAGTCAGAGATAGTTAAAGTTAAATTTAAGAGGATTTAAAAAGGACCTTAAATCAAGTTATATCTGCCATGAAACAGAGATTGTGATGAGTTTGTTTTGTCTCATTTTTCTAATAGCTGTCTGACTGATCCAGGTGGTATCTGACAGAGTTTAGACTCATTTTCTCAGTCTGTTCTAAAGCATTCCTCTTGTTTCAATGCATCATTGACCACCAACATGATCCAGTGCTAGACAGACTGCTAGCTATTACTCCAAGGTTCTGTGTGACCTTCAGAAGTCCTGGAGGAGTAACAAAGGGGTTGAATTCTTCAGTGTGTACAATAATTTTCTGTGTTATTAACAGAAAAAAAACAGTGTTTTTTTTACAAAAGCTAACAAATTGTCAGCCATAAATTAGAAAAGCCAAACAGTCTATTAGGAATGCATTAGAATGTCTTGTGTACCAGTCTTTGGGTTGACAGTTTTTAACAAAACAGTGGGTGTTAGATTAATATGTTCTATATAGACATGAGAAAATATTGTTGTTGAAAAACAGCTGAAAAATAGTTTGTTCTGTTCTTTGTTAAATAACATGTTTCAGCTCATATTTTCAGCAAAATTAATGCAGTTCATCGTGATAAAGGGATCACAGACCCCCTCACGCTCACAGAGGGGTCTCACTGGTTTAAAAATACATCTTTCTAATGCAGAGACAGATTTTGCTTTTAGCTATAAATCAAATGGAACCCACCACAAAAAAGATTCACAACGTGATTCAATTCAGTGACCTTTGTTAATGCATTTGGTAACATGAACTACCACAGAATAAACATTTAAACAGCAATTAAGGGTTATTTTGTAAAATACATTGATTAATGTTGATTTAACAACTTGAATTGTGAAACATGTATATGTATAAGATTATTGAATGTGTTCAAATAATGTTTTTTGTTTCTTTGCTTTAACTAATGTTTAAAATAAGGTCAAATTAACCTATTGAATATTTTGTTTGCCTCAATTGGGTTTATTTGCTTGTAATTTGAGCTCTATTGTTAATACCGTTTTCCCAGTAGGATTTGCTGTCAAAACAATGAATAGTGCCATTAGAGGTGACTGAATTGTGGCTGGGCTGATTAGATTTGACTTTTCTTTCAGCTTTTATCTGAAGAGTTCTGCTACCTGACAGAGTTCACACTGTGCTTGCATATGGGATGGAATGACCTAGTTATATACTCTCTAGAGGAGATAAAGTGTGTGTGAGTCTGTTTGCATCTTTCCTTCCAAGAGATGAGGTGCGAGAGCGTGGTGTGGAGAATAGAGGAGCCATTAGGAGTCTGGACAAAAGGAGGTACGGTCTGGCCTGGCACAGCTGGTGTGGGGGTTCATTTGTTGCATTTCATTGCATTAAAAGGTGAAGGCATACATCACATGATCTATGAAGTTATATACCAAGATACTCCTTGACACAACACTCAGTAAAGACATGTAAAGACACAGTAAAGATCCTACAGGCGAATGACGTTGCTGGTGTTTTGAGAGGAAGTGAGGAGTTTAAAGGATTTCCTCAGACTGATGTTTGTCCTGCTTGTCTATGGCTTATTATTTTTATGTCACAGCATTCGGCTGCATTTCACTGATGTTGTCATAATAGGGCTAGAGGGAACAGCTGCCTTCTATCAGTGAGAGTTGTGGAGCACTGCAGAACCAATGGAAGGCCACTCACACTGTTGATTGATGGATCCATGGGACAGTTCTCTTCCTCACAGCAGCTGAGACAAAAACTTCACGGCAGCCTGACAAAGGAAGTTGGACCTGTTAAAATCATGTCCTGTCTTGAATACTATTATGACATCATCTTTGTCTGGACTTTGTCTGTTTCTATACAGTAATAGCAGATGGTAAATTTCAAAAGTTGGTGGTGTTTGAACACAACTTTTACTTTGTTTAAGGTGTTCATTATAGTCTTTATTTAATTTTAGTCTGTAATCTGTATGTCTTTCTGTCTGTCTACAGTAAAATCTTGCTCTGAGATGTTAGATGATGTTTTTAGAAATGATACATTTTATTTTTATATAAATAATGAAGCAGCGTATTGGCTGAAGTGAGCAAAAACGTTACAATTAATTTATGCAATTGGAACAGACATCCAGAGCAAAACCATACTGCCATTATGCTACATTTGAACTAAATAGATCTGACATTGTATAAAGTCATTAACAAATTCATCTCATTAAAATGATGTCACATGCTTATGTAAACTAAATAAAAATGGCTCTTTATTCTTAATGAAAGTTTCTAGACAAAACCTGAAATCAGTGAATGTGACTGTTAGAAATGGATTACAGTCAGGGCCAGAAAGGCCTTAGACTGTCACAGGCTTCAACAGTCCCTGACATTGAGGAACGTAGGAGTACCAGAGCCCTCAGCTCACAGTAAAAAAAAAAAAAAAGCTGCCACAAGGGTTTTTAGTTGTTCAATGTTCCTTTTTTTGTCCTCATTGCTTAAAATAGGAACAGGGTTCTGCCACCTGGGTCAGCAGGGGGTGGAGGGCTTGGGTCTTCCAAAAATCTGTTCCTGTCACCTGACTGTCACCCAACTGGCAGCACAAAGTGCCTCATAACTGTATAATTGATTGGAGGTATTTAAATGGAGATTCATATAAACCTCCCTGTTTATCACCCTACAAAGTATGATGTTACAACATCTTACTCAATAACAAAAATCAATACCTGCAGCTCCGCCTTTCCCCGTTACACCTCATTAACATTGAGATGAAGGCTGACGATGGAATGCTCCACCTCAGCAACTGTTGCTATGCTCAGACGCAAAGACAAGTCTGCTTGGGTTTCACCACACACCTAATAAATAAGTGATACTGAGGATGTCAGCTGGCCGCCAGCCCCTTTTGCCACCCAGAAGACAATCTCATGATACCCAGGGAGAGAACTGATTGGGTTCTCGTACTTCAACCATTTTTTCAAACAAGGATCAATGAGAGTTTCTTGACTGGGCTGTGACGTCTGTCTGCTCTGGGACTGATTCCTCCACAGCTGTCGCCGCGTTTTACAGACTGTGCCAAACAGATTTTTCATTAGCACAGAGCTAGTCATTCTGCAACTGCTTCACCAACTAGCATTTGTTGTTTAGCAATGGAAGATGTCGGTGGACACTGAGACCAATAAAACTGGGACTATGAAAGACTGGCCGTGTTAAATATGCAGTGGGGACCTTTGAAAATATTGGAATCAAAATCTACAATAAATCTAAATCAAATTTAATGCTAGAAAAACAAATACATTTTTAGGATTTAGATAAAAGCTAAATTAATTTTGCTAGCAGTCTCATACTGTATATTCCCCATTGTACTGTATATTCAGAGAAAACAAAATATCCTGTCATCCAATCATGCTAATATTATTTAGACACAGCCCACGTACATAAGCCAGCAAGCCCAGACAATGCACATCCTCACTCTCCCTCTCTTTTACTCTCATGTGGTCTCCTGTGGCTTTGGCAGAGGGCCTGAACGTGTTGGCTGTGCGTGGTTAAAGCAGGAAGAGTCAGGGTCTGAGAGCACTTGGGCAGGCTGATGCTGTTGTTCTCCGGCAGGGCTGCGAGCTCGGGGTATAGAATCAGTGCACTCAACTGTAACCAAGCAACCATTCATTAATGCGGCCGACCCTGCATGGGGCTTTGTGAGTCTCCGTTCCGAGATGTGCGCTAGCCGTCTTACAGAGTAGTTAAGAACCAGTGATTACTGAAAACATGTCCCCAAAGGAGCAGTGAAAAAAGACTGGCACAGAGACTTTCAGTGGAAGACTTTAACATATTGGGATATTTCAAAGTACCTGTTTTAATAATACTAATAAATGTATTTTTTAATTGGAGCCCAAATCCAGATTTTTAAATCAATATACAGCACTGTTTAAATATTTGAATAGCTGTGATGGGTTGATTTTAACTGTTCATTAAGCATTGGGGTTGGTTGTGTAATTATAACTCCATCAGAAAATTGCTGGTGGCTGTTAGGCTTTTCTGAGAACAGCTCTGTAGTCTATTACAGGAAAACATCCATCCATCCATCTTCGATACCACTTATACCGCCCTATGTCGGGTCACGGAAAGTGCTGGAGCCTATCCTACCATATCTTGGGCCTTAGGCAAAGCAGCACTCTAGACAGCCCACCTCAGGTGAAAAAAACAAGCATAAAAAAGCAGAAAACCTAAACCTTACCAAAACCCAAACCTAGACATGTCAAAAGGGAACGAGTCAGTTCACATGGGTCTGCCAAATCTTATGTGGCCTGATTGAACTTTTAACCAGAAAAATTCCCTTGGTTCCAACACTCAACCTTTACACTGAGTTGAAAACATTTGAAATCCGCTTGAATTATTAATAGGTGCCTTTGGGCATATTCCCAAGATAGAGTGGACAAAAGAAGCTGCATTAAGGAAGCACTGGAAGCCTGGGATGTAGTCAGGCAGAACATACTTTACATATAGAGGAGGCTACTGTAGGTTAGCACAGGAGGTATCATGAGGGAAGATATGGAGGATAAAAAGATGAGCTGTGGAAAGGATGGAGAAGGAAAATGCAAAGGTGGAGGTAAATAACAGAGAGATAAAGGGGAAATTAATCATATTTGCTACCAGCAGTATATCAGAATAAAGGACCAATAAAATTCCAACCCAGCATAAGACTGAATTTAATACATTCAGAAAGTTTGCTGAATAAATGGAAAATTTGAAAATTAGCTGGTAAGACACTACAGGCACTAAAGCTCTACAGAACCAAGAAGATTTATAACCCAAAGGGGACACTGAAGTAAATGTCAATGAGGAATGTCAGCTTGACCTCAAATCAAAGGTTAGAAAAGTTTTGGATTTCTCACAAAGCTGCACCCTGAAAATAGACACTGAAATGTGTCTGGATGTGAAATTGTACATCTGTCAAGTATAATACGAAGAAATAGTCTTCATGTCTCCAATGACAAATTGACTCAGAAATGCGGACGCCATGCTTTATTGTTAACGCTAACGCTGTTGTGCCCTTTGCGCAAGGGCGAGAATCCCATTTACATGCATACGCAAATCGTGCACTTGCGTTGTGTTTTAAATTCTGCTCTGGCGGATGAAACTCAGTTTGTGTAGCTGGAAGCGTTTGCGTTCAAAAACTTGCATAGACTTGGGTCATTGCTCGGCTTCCGATTTCATTTGCAGTCGCCAAGTCCAACTAGATACTAACAAAAACAGTGAGCAAACTGAACGTGGAGACGGAGAGATAAACGACTTATTTACTTGGCCAACGAGGTGAGCGTATATAGCACCAACACACATAGATACACATAGTTCAGGGGTTTAACTTCTTAACTTATTAACTTGACTGTGTTTTGTAGCCATTTTTATGAACGATGACGTGCGTTTAATTGATTTTGATTTGGGTAAAAGAAACTATTGATAGTAGTAATTTGTGTTTTGCAAGCAACAGCATACAAACTGTAACTGTACAGCTAGCATTTCCAGTTACAGCTTATTTTTTAAGTTTGCTTTTATCATAAATCCAGCTCCATAACTCTCATCTCAGAAAGGGCTCATAAAAAAATACAATACAATCGTCCCAACATAACTTATGTTCACCGTGAGCTAAACCTCACATGGAGTGTTGATGTAAATAGTGGTAATGGTTTGTCTTGATAACTTAATAACACGAAGTATATATATGAATATGTATAGTTAAAAAACACTGTTTGTATTGTGTTTTAATGTCAAACACTTATGTCATTGTTTTGCTATTTGAATTGTAAAGCATTTTTAGAGAACTCTTCTGGGACATGTATTGGATATTTTAATTAGATCTACAGGCTAAAAACCATGAATGAAAAATGTTTATAAGTTTACTTTCAAGAATGCCTTATACTTGTAAATGTCTGTTAGACATTAACATGATGATGCGAATGCATGTATTATTGTCACATAAAAGGCAATGCAGTAGCGTATCAGAAGCTTAATTTAGTGTATCGTGGTTTAATTATAGTTTGATTGATGGCATTCATATATGCTGCTGTACTAGTGAGCTGTGATTGATGCCCTTTAGTTCCCTCATATCGACAGCTTGTACTCATTCCATGAATTGTGAGATTCCTGTCAAGCAGTGAATACTTGTAGTTTAGAGATGCTGTTCATTTATAATGAAATCGCAGTACAACAATTGCAGGAACAAGCCGACTAAAGCCACCTAGTTTTTAATTCAAGTTTGGTAATAGATTTTTAGTAAATTCTAATACAGTAACTTAACCTTTTGCTACACTGCTAGTGAGTTTATAGACATTAAGTATTTCATTAAATGTTGAATATTTTTAATATCACTGTCCCACTTAATTTTGATATAGGCTCATGTAATGTGTTGCAGCTTATATTTTTGATAGAGGGACTGGGGGGTGCTCACTGTCATACCAACCTCTGACGCTATAGTGTCAGTATACAAGACCATGTATAGATGAGCAAAATATTTTTTCTTAGTTCTTTCTTGTACTGTAATTCACAAGTTTAGGAATAAGTATGGATTTACATTCACCTGTATGTGCATGTATGAGTTTGTGTGTTTGCGATTAATTTTATTGTAGCCTGAGGGTTGTTGGGTGCTATGACTTTTAAAATGGCAGTGTACTTTTAGTCTGTGAAAGACACACATTCAGGAAAATCATATTTTAAACAGAAATTGTTTTCTGTCTGAGGCAAAGACATGGATAAAAGCACACTCAGGTTAACCTTGTCATGTATTCAACTGCTAGAAGCATTTGTCTTCAAACACTGTTTCGGGGCTTTATTCAGTCAGGGATTTTCTGTGAAGAGAGCATAAGAGCTGTAGCACACCAGACTGCTGCTGTGTGGCCTTCTCTGCAGATTTAATGAGGTTTAATTATTCCCAAATGACCTGTCCATTATTACCGTCCTATACACCAACTGGCCATATATCAAATATATCATCCATTATTAATTATCACCAGTGAAACGCTTGAGTGTGGGACAGTGTACATCTGCAGAGCTCCTGATGTAGGGCAGAAGTGACCAATGAAATTTTACTGTCATTTTTTGTCTCACCCTCAAATCTAATATCTCAGTTGTTGCTCTTAGACAGCATTAAGATGGAGTTTCTTGCTTCTCTGATTTTTTTTTGCTTCTCACTGCCCTGTCATCATGTTGTTGTTTTAATTTTAGGAGAAATCTCAGTTCTGCTCAGTTTTGCCAGGACACTGCAAATAAAAACCAGATGTTTTCATTTAATATTTTAATTTAAATATTTGAATATTCCCTTCCTCATTAAATTCTTCGATAAACCAATAAGGCAGCGTTTTAGGAGAGACATTTGAGACAAAGTTGATACTTAAACAAAATAGAAGATTTCATTAAGTTTATCCACTGGCGTTATTCCAGTATAATCTAATCCCCAATCTGCCACTCAGGACTCTAAAAAAGGTTTAATAAAAAGTTATTAACACAAATGTTGGCAATCATTGTTGGAACATGTCCATACTGTTGATCCATAAGAGTCTAATTATGTGATGTTAAAGTAATCCTGATTAAATCTACTTTTAAATCACATTAAATTAAATCAAGTTTATTGTTATTTCTGTTATTATTGGCCCAGTGTTGGATAAAAAAGAAACATTCTCCTCTTTAACGAAGGCTTGAGCTATAGCAAGAGAATGACAATGACAACTGATAACAGTGGCAGCTGGGCCGTAGATGCCAGAGTAAACAATAAACAGAAAAAAAGAGAGAGAGAGAGCGCGAGAGAGGCAGAATAGATTTAGAGTTGTTATTGCAGTTTAGTGAGGCCTTGTGAGGGGCAGAACTCCCGTGATCCATAAAATTAGCTAAGCACTTACTGAGGTTATGGGCGTTTTGATTTTCACATGGCAATTACACATAAATATAAGCACATACACACATGCACCTTCAATACCTTTACACTTGTCTAATCAAGTTCAGTCCTGATTACAATAGCTCGGCTCTCTAATTAAAGTCACTATTCAATATTAATACATTTAACATTCTTGTCCTAAGTCAGTCTTGTGTGTGTGTGTGTGTGTGTATGTGCGTGTGTGCGCGTGTGTGCGCGCGTGCGTGCTGTTATCTCTGATTGGGGAAAGGAAATGCAGAGCTAAGCCATTACACAATTCAGGTGTGACCTTGAGAAAATACTTTGTCCCCAGCACATTATTCACCCTTCACTTAGTCTTAATCGCTAACACGTGCTCAGGTGCTCACATTTATATTAAATCATTTATATTCAGGAAACTCTTTGTGGTAAAACACGAAACACGAAATGTTATCTTTGTAAGAGAATTCTGTAGGAAATCTGAACTGGCTCATAAATGAGAAAGAGCCTCTTTTGTTAACATTTTTGCATTGATATTAAACCCATGACTGATTTAAGCACACTGCGAGATCAACCGCCAAATGAGATCAGCTATGATCTGTCAATGCAAATACATCTGATGGAATTTGGATTTGAGATTAGAAAGAAAAAGATTTTCTTGCAGTTTTGTCCTTATCAACTACTTTAAAAGCGGCAACTTCCTGAGTTACAAAGTACACATTATAAAGTATTGCTTAAGTTAAAGCAAAAATCGCAATACAAAAAAGTTAATAGCAGCTGTACTTAATCCCCAAAACTGATTCATACTGGCTTTCACCTTTGTAGTGTAAGAAAGAATAGTAACAAGAAAGTATTGAAAGAAAAAGCAGACGGCAGGAGTCATGAGGTCACAGATCAGATTCGAACCTGCATCCTTATATCAAGCAACATGACTCTAGAATGTCCTAAATGTGTGCCAACCACTACACCATGGCCCTGACAAAAACGCTGTAATGACAGGGATGAAATGGGAGTGTGATGTGTCGCTTTGACATTGAGAGAGATGGAGGATGAGAAAATGAGATCAGAAGGGCTAATGAACACTTCACTCCCGCACCGGTGGCACTTATCTGCATGTGCGTAGATGCCGCTGTTTATTTATAGACTGAAAAAATGTCATAAATATATGAGGGTGGCACTCAAGAACCAATCAGAAAAGAGAAAGAATAGAAAATTGGGTGTTAAATAATGGACAGCTTCCCTGGAAATTATGTTTGTACTGCAGATCGCCTCTCCAAACTTTTCTCGCTACTGTCAAACACACTTGTGCCATGGAGGTGTACGTGCACTCACAATCCTAGTTGCATAATTCATGATGCTTTTTTAACTTTCTTACTTTTTCTCTTCTCTTGGTTTCTATTTTGTACCTGCTGTTGTTTTCTGCAAAAAAGAATGATTGCGTCAATTTCCCTCTTTCTGTATTGTGCTGTTTAATAAAGACGCATATATAATGTGAATTGGATAGGTGACAAGATGTGCTGTCCTCTGCTGTAATGCAGCCATTGTCCCATGAGTTAGAATAATCAGCATGGTTATACACCTTATAAACTGCTATAGCAGAGAAGAACAGGAAAGAACAGAAGATAGGGAAGAATGAATAGAGGAGGCAAAGCTAGAGAAGAAAAAGGTGTCAGGTTTTATTAGTGATGTCATATCGCAGCTCTTGATCTCAGCACACAGTCAGCACAGGTTGTGTTCTGCTGTTGCATCATAAAGATTTTAGCCAATCAGGTGACGTCTTCTCTGTTATAGACAAGATGGTTTATTTCCTCATAATTATTCATTATAAACATTATTTTTAGAATGTTTTGTCTTATAACTTTTGTAGGAAAACATTCCATGATTTGGTAAAATGAGTCTCCACATTACATTTTTTCCTGATAAATCTACATTAATTTTCATTGTAAAATACTTTCATCTGTTTTTCTTCTGCTTGTCACACAATAACAACAGCAACTCATTTCTTCAGTGTTGTGGTTTCTCTTGACAGAGGGCTGTATTAAATGTGAAAGATGCATTGATGTAGTTGTCACTCTGTGGGTGTTTTAAAGGCTGGTGACTGCTATAGTTGGGTATTTCTGAACTCCACAAAGGTAATTTATTTGTTGATGACAGTATTGACAAACAACAAGTGATTGCATTTTTGTTGTGATAACTCTAGTAATTGCCATTTTGGTGGTAACTATGGTTACCATGGTACATGTAAGCCAATCTTGCCCTATATAACAGTCACAGATGATTTAAACATCAGTTGTGTTTCACTTAAGATCACCTGGAGTTCATTCACACAAAACACTTTTTACCTTCAGAAGCATCACAATAAAATACAGAATTCAATTTCAAAACACATTTTCAAAAACTGACAGTTTTTGAGATAATGAGGGTTTTGGAAAAATAGTGAGATGCTTCATAAGCAAAGATGTTAATTTAGCACATTTACATACCCCAACAATTAATGAACAGCACAGCAGAATGCAGGAACATGTTCTGTGTGAATGGTGTGAAATTTCTTTCATCTGTGGTTTTGTATTTTCCCCTGTGGATCAACCCGAAGATCAGCCGCGTAAACACGTCTGATGGTGTTTGGATCTGACAGAGAAGAAACTCAGATGAGTTTGTAATGCTTCTCAGTAGACTCAGTCCCATCTCAGTGGGTGAGGAGACGGGTGGGCAGCGGAGCTCCTGAGGGGTCCTGCAGTCTTTGCCTTGACTTTGAGAAAATCAATTATGACAATTTGTCGCTCTGTGAAAAGACCATTAACTTAATGAGCGGTGGGAAATTGGCGGGAAAATGTCTGATTAGGAGAACATCTCGCTGTGTGATGGTCCTGCTCTCTGATTAGATTACTGCACTAATAGGCTAACAGGAGCATTAACTGCAGTTGACATGATGAATTTGATGGACTGGTTGGGGTAATTGTGGTAGACAATAAGAAACATGAGGGGTAAATTGCAGTAACTGAGCTAGGTACTGTTGTACTGCATTAAGTCTGGTCTGTTTCTGTGGTTTTCTGTGGGTTTCATTTGATAATTATACACAATATCTACATGTCTGTCTCTAATCATCTGTTAAAGTTTCTTGGCCGTTTGTCTACGCACAGAGATCTATGAGAGTATAAGTATGTGTGCTGATTCGTTTGAATTTGGTTGATGCTGATTGGACGATGCAGGGTTTAGCAGTAAAACATGGACAAGCTAGCATGCTGGACAGACAGAGACAGATCACAGTCTACACCCTCTCCATTATTCATGCTCCTATGACACCTCCCTCTCCTGAGCTCTCTTCCTCTCTCTCCTCAACAGGGCCATGTTGACAGCAACACAGGGGTGTCGGACCATTTATTAATACAGGTGAACAGCCTAGAGATGGAGAGAGAGATGGTGAAATAGAGGAAGGAGGGAATGGCAGAGAGAAAGCAAGAGAGAGAGAGAGAGCAGTATGAATAATGGAGAGGTTGTTGTTTTCTTACATTCCCTCAAAACCCATCCAAACTCAGGTCACAGATCTCATAAATTCACTGTGTATTTGGTGGTAAGCTGAGTTTTCACTATCTGACAACATTTGCAACAGTTCACCATACATGGCATGTTTATGTCCCGGGGATGATTCTTATTAAAACTACCTGAAAACTGAAAGTTCATGTTTAAAGTGAAATATCCTGAAAACTGTTTAAATAAATGCCTGTTTATTTACTTTTCAAATGCTTTTTATTCAAAAATGTTAGTGTTTTGTCCCAGACCCATTTTTTATCCTAAAACATGAAAATCAATCATAAAATATTCATTTTTTTACATTTTCTATATCTAAACTAAGAATAAAATAAATATAAATCACTTTAATATTTATGACTTGAAAATTATTTATGAAAAGCATGGTTTTGTTTAAAGATGCAACTTTTGTAACTTAAAAAACAGTTACTGAGCAAGTGCATAGCAGAACAGCGTTCCCAAATGGTCTCCTTACCGTACTTTACCCTGTTCACAACAGTATATTTTCAGCTACCAATGAGACTCCTGGGAAATATTAGTTTGATGTCAGTAAAATATGTAAAGTAACATGGAATTTTATGTCAAACAGAGATGGCGCTAGAGAGACAAAAGTTATGGATTACAGCTTTAAAAATGAAAATTCTTTCATCATTTCTGACTGATGTCATTCTAAACCTGTGTGAATTTTTTGCTTTTGAAGAAGACATTTTAAAAACAACCCATTGACTTCCATCATGTTGTTTTTTTAACTCCTTTAATAGTGCATAGCACACATAAATTCAAGCAATAAAATTAGCCATAGCTAGACATAAATTATATTAAAATTTGTAAAGTTAATTTGAGATGTTTTTTTGAAAAGACATTTGCTCATGACATTTCAGGGGAAAATGACAGTCCTATTATGAAAACAATTCCTACATTTGTTCAGTTCAGCTGATCCGCTAGCAGTTCCTTCTGAGGCCTGGAACAGTCGCTAAATTAAATTTTGATTTACTTTTGTGGTGATGAGTTTGAGGCTGTGATGTTGAGAGCATTTAAAAGTTCTACAACACCTTTAAATCATGGCTAATTGTGTACCAGAGTGAAGGGGCCATTACATTACTGCACCTAATGTCCAGGGAGTCAGCTGGTGTGACTGGCCAGCCCGGTCTAGATGCAGTAGTTTTATGTTTCTCCCTCAGAGCTCTATTTTATATTAATGTGGCAGGCACTGTGTACGACAACAGCCCAAGTGAATTATGGGAGATTGAGGAATGGATATATGAGTTGTTTACCGCACAAACACCCACATCCACTAGCCTCTTCTGTAGAATGGCTGTCAATAGCTGTACCTTTAAAACAGACCCAGCATGATGACTGCCACCCTTGTGTGAAATTTAGCATCTCCTGTGACAGGAGACTGTGGAACAGGAAGATGACTCTTGTTCTTGCTGTCTAAATGGATTTTTTAAAGTGTCAGCCAGAAGCATATACTCGTTTTAAGAAACATAAGGTTTGTTTGTGACTTTAACAGTTGTGTTCTGTGCTCTCACTAAAACGTATTTCTGTTTTTTTTATTGAATGAGATATTGCAAATGATTAAAATTGGCGTGTAATTATTTTAATGTGAAATTTGTTGCTTGGTTCCAATGCCTGAAATGTTTAAAAGTTGCTTTATTTGTTTAAAAAGCCATACACAGCAGTATTGACTTGTGGGGTGAGTTTGGGGTTGGACTGGCTGAAGACTTTTGAAAAACTTCCCCTGTTTTTCAAACGCAGTAGTGGCACAGAAATAATTGCACGCCGTGTCTTTAAATGTCTATTGTATATGATGAGTGTGGCAGTATAGTTCAAAAATATTTCACTCTGTGGGTTCAACGGGACTCTGTAGCACAATGAAGTGAGCCTGGGGTTGTGACCATTACAATTTATGAATGATTGTTCCTCATTAAGTTATACATCTTTTATGAATCTGGCATGTTCTGAAATAGGGCCATTCAACTAATGTGTGTCTAGAGAGAAACAAAGAAGAAAAATTTTCTGAAAACTGTTATTAACTTTGCCTTAGTATTTCCCTCAAATGTGTGTTGTTTCTCAGTTTCAACCCCAGACTGCTGACTTTTTATGTGTTTAAAAGAGCAAATATCCCCTCGTAGCTTTTGGTAATGATTATGTTTCAAATCGTAGCTCAGGGTTGCATCATCCACCCTGTTGCGGGTGGATAATTCTGTGGTTTTAATTACTCTACTCTTAGATTGTGCTCCCTCAGGCTTCAGTGGAACCTTCATTGTTGACCACTGTCAAAATAGAAATCTATCCTTCTTTCTCTCTCTCTCTCTCTTTCGCTCGCTTGCTCACTCATGCTTTTGGCTATAGACAAAACTTCAATTTCTGTTTGAATGCCAGGCAGAAGATCAAAGGCTGCTGTTGATTTGTACAGCTGTTAATGTGTTTGCCCTGTTTGCGCTGCACACTTCAGTGCCGCCACAGATGACCAGAGGGAATGTGATAGAAATTACTGGCCAAGAATAATTACAATAATCTTCACTTATTAATGTAAAGCATGAGTCAGCCATGCACACACGGTGCACACAGTGTAACCCAGGGGCCTGTACTAGAGAAGACAGGGTTTGGAAGTTTTAAGATTTGCTGATTTGATGCTGAGGGTGTTGATGCTGTAAAGACCTGGGATTGAGATAAGTTTATATCTCTGACTTTTGATTGCAGCCTGTGGTATAGACTGGAAAGAGAGCGGTATATTGTATGCATTTGAGATCTCAAAGCAACCCACAGTTCAGTTCTGTTTGAGATCACTGTTTACACTTCCTCAAGACTGCTTGATGCTTCTTCCTCTGTGATCCACCTCTGTTTACCTCACTGTCTCTGCACCATAAGTAAATGGAAGACAGAAGCCATAAGTTCAGAGAGACAGAAAGAAAGAAACCAACCATAGAAAAGCAATTCTGAAAACACACATCTCTTGTAGACCATCTAGGTCTTTGAAACCCTAAATATAACCAAAACTGCTCCTGAAATACCTCTATCAAATGACTGCTGATGTTATCTCTGTCTATAGATACTTCAGAGAAGACTTAAAAAAAACAGGCTGCTCAAAGAAAAACGCTTATCAGTTTTTCTAAATATAATCATCACGTGTTACTGGCCCAAAATGAAGCTGATGGATGGAAACCATCTAAGTGCATCTTCTAGCGGATCATTTCCCCTAAGAGAATCAGTTCAGCCGAGGGCTCTGAATATGTATGTCAGGAGATATTAATGGTGGACATACATTCTTGGCCAGCAGTGAATAACAAATTATGGTATTTGTAATGTTTACTTGTTTACTCAATTTAAAAAATGAAGGTGTTGAAGTGTGTGACGAAATAGTAAGTTGCACAGAATCAGTAGTTTGTTGATTGTTTAGTATTAACACTAGTTTTACCCAAAAATGGTGAAAGTAATTTGCTCTTACAAAAGACCGAATTACTGCAGAAAATTGGGTTTCGAGGGCCAGACGTGATTTTGTGCTCCGAAGCCTCATTGTACTTTTATCCGGATAGACAATGGAAATGGTTACAGACAACCTTAAACATACATACCAACCAAAAACACCACAGGCAGTAATAATATACACAACACAAAAACATCAGCTTTGCTTATATCCATCTAAATAAGAACATTCCCTGTAATATGGCTGAGTCAGAGCTGAAGAGAAACACACACTGGACAGAGTTTCCATTATCTATCCTATTATTGAGAGTTTGAGCCCTTTGTAATTTCAGTAATGTCGATTAGAAAAGACACCAGCAATTGCTCTCGTTCTCTTTTCCTCTTTCAAGCAGAGCTTTTACAGAACGCATTTCCTTTGTATTACTGAGAATGTTGCTTTTTTTAACAGACCAACTTTTCTACAGCAGCCTTTATAAAAACACACATCCTTACAATGTTCACCGTGTTTTGTTTCCTGCAGACAAAGGTGATGAAGATTTTTAATCTATCACTTTTGTCTACACAACAGGCCTTCAAAACACAGACAAAAACATCCTGACAGACATGTTTGGTTGTCATTCCCCTCCAAATAAAAACCTGGCAGCCTCCAATCTGTTTCCTCCTACAACACTCACTTTTTCAGCAACCTGACATTTACAATTAAGAACTTTAATTGCTGTTGTCTTGTTATTGAGGGCTTCGCTTAGAGTGGAGAGCTAATACAATTTGTGTTAACTTGAAGGTTGCGTCTGTCTCAATTAATTTTGCATTTTCATAGAAATTCCAGGCTAAAATTCATGGCACTGTTTTGCTGAACCTGTCATTAAGTGTGTCACTGCAGTTTATAGTAAAAGTTAGAACAAAGTGGTTCTGAATTTATAACAGGTTTTCCAGCTTAAAGGATCAGAATAGGTCATCAGTTTAAAGCATGTTGTGTTTTGAATGATATAACCTAATAAAAAGATTTTACTAATAAATGTTTAACTAATTCTTTTTTTGTGGGTTAAATTAGCATACACTGGTCTGCTGGTCTAAGCTGGCTCACAGTTGATTAGACAGTTGGTCTTCCAGCCTAGCCTGCTAACAAGTGCCTCAAATCCCCTCTAAAACCAGCTTAAACTGGTTTTACCCTTGGCTCAGGACATGGATCATTGCACTATAAGAAAAATTTTCTTCTCTATCACACATTAATTTCATTAAATAGCTTTCCAGCAGAATAACCATTTGGTGCATCTATTATTGGGTTTATGTGAAATACAGAGTTTTTGTGCACGATTTTGTTGTTGTTGCCTCTGCTTGTGAAGGCAGAAGAGTCTTTGATGGTCTCGCTGAGCTGGTGAAGAAAAATCAATGAGATTCAGGATAATCTCTGCCGTCTGTTATCCTGCCAGGCGTTTTCTACAAACACAGTTTAAGAGCATCACAATCCATACAATTACCTGCAGGACACCCTAGAGATATGCTGCTTTTAGCATACGCTTACAAATCCATAAGACAGCAGAGCATCACACAGACAGAGTGGATGGATGCTGCCTGTTCTATCTGATTGCTATTTTCACCTTAAGGAGAAGTGGTGTTTGTGTTTGTGTTATGAACATTAACCTTTGCCCTTTGTAGGAGGGATTATCTTCCAGGGGCAATAACAGCTAACAGTGGAGAGCAGATGAATCGTTTATCTTGAAGAGGGCTGAGATCCGCCCTTCTCGTGCCCTACATTAGCGACAAGAACTCTAAAGTGTGTAGCAGTGGTGAGTGCATGAAGATGGGACTGTTCATCTTCTGGAGAGTTCAAATAGCGATAAGTCTGAGCCCTCCTGGTTGTCTTGCTAAAGCTCTCTGGTTGTACTTACATAATATTAGACATTAATCTTAACACTCTGTATACCCTTCAACCCATAATTACTGTCCCACCCTGGTCCTTTAAATGACTCAAACATTGCCATGGTGGGTCACTACGGCAGGTTGCCATGGCAGATTTTGATGAGAGGTTGTGTTTGGTGTCTGGCAGCGGGTCAGAATACATAGCCAACACACACACACACAATGATTGATTTTTATCACCCGTTTAGTTTTGATTGTGTGTCAATGTGCTTGCGTAGAATATTGTTTTCCCAATTGGATATTTTTCTTTCACATGAGAGTGGTTGAAATTAGCTTCTTTAATAGAAAAACACTGACACAATGACTAGGCCAATGGGGTGGGAAATTGAGAAATAAGCTTTAAAGCAGACTGGCAGGACCTTTTTTTCACTATTATCCTGTTAGCATATGTCCACGTACACAAAGGTTCACAGCTTAAATGCACCTTGATAGAAGGACGTCCATTGATTGCCTTCATCTCTGTCTTTCCTGCTGGTTTTGTTCGGTGTCTCGTCAGGTGGGAGGAGTAGTTGTGGTCACTGCTGACTGTTTGGGTGCTGATCTGGAATAGATTCTCATTTGCAGGATGAGAGAATTCTGACAGGCTCATAGAAATGTAGAGCTTACGCCGTTGTGCACAAAATGAATTGATTTTCTTTCTACAGAACCAATAATGTGGAGAAACACGACTAACAGATTGTCTAGCCTTTATATTTATTCAAACAATTAGTCACGTCAACCAATCGAGAAAATGCCCTCATGTGTAAACTAATTGAGAAATAATTGTGCTTGAGTCATGAAACGATGTAGTTTCATGTTATTTAAAGAATCAGACCTGTGTTCTATTCTGAGCTGGGCGGAAAAGGCAGTTCTGCAATGACACTAGTAAATCAGAATGCTTTCTATTTTTAGAAACTAACATTTGCACCACTGCCTGTAGACGAACATCAGGCTTTGGAGGTAACTTAGCAACCGGTGCTAGGCAACCTTGTTGGTAAGCATGGATCTGGTGCAGAGGGGTATAGCTAAGGATGTCTTTAGGTTTTAATTTGAACAGATAGGACAGCCTGCTAGTCATTATCAGACCAGTGGCAAACACTCGTTTCAATACACGCCTTATGTCAGGAGTCTCTGAGTACAGTTCATTTGCATGTTCTGAGAAAGAACTTCAGACCCATTTGATTGTCCTAGCAGCGTTAGCTAACCAAACATCCATCACGGTCTCGACGTCTGACAACGCTACTAATGAACAATTCATTACATTAGCCTGCACGCTAATTACTTTTTAAAAATTCAATATGAGAAACAGAATAATTTAGCTACTGTGCTAACACTCGTCATGCGCTCATTTCTCTGTAGGCTTAGCTGCGCGAGCGCTAGCGCTGTTCAGCCTGAAGGTTTTGATGTATTTCTCACAGTGGCAGACTTACACAAGCGTACACACAACAAAAGATAAAAACTGCCAGAAAGAAAAATTCCCCAGCTCAGCTTGAAGTTCTAAAAGTTATATTTTAGTACATCTTCTCCCTTTGATAGCTTCAGGGAAAGATTAGCGACTCTATATGAGTGGTATTTGTCATACAAAATTATAGAACTTTATTAATCCTCAATAGGCAATTGACAATGATAAAAGAATACAATGTGTAACTCTTAACTTTTCTACCACGGATAGGCTGAGGGTGCGAATCACAGCTAGCCAATGAAATAAAAGGCAGGAATAACTATTATTGCTGCATTAATTATGTATATATTGTAATGAAATTTTCCACACAGCAGAGATGAAAGATTCCATTAGTGCACGGACAGTTCTTTCTGCAGCGTTTGCTATGTGATAACTCACAGTGTAAGCTTTTGAATCTGTCAGCCAGCTAGTCTTCTTACAGTCATACTTTTGACATTAGTTCTAATGTCTAGTTCACATTGCAGCTTACTCTGAACAATAAAAGGCCGTGTAACAGCCATTCATATTAGAGCTTGTTATTTATGCAAGTGATTTCACCATTGTGACCGTTTTAATGAGCACTATGCAACAGATGGCCTGATGGAGTGATTGAAAAACTGTGTGCCTCTCTGAAAGAACATCTACATGGACTTTAATTAGAAATAATAGTACAAAATGGCATGTTTTAGAGATATTAAAGGACTAGTTCACCCAAAAATGACATAATTTCATAACTGTATGACTTAAGATGTTTTGAAGTACAGTGATAACCAAACAACAGTGGCACCTACCGACTTCCATTGCTGGGACACAAAACATTCAAAGTGTTTTTCAAAATGTTCAACAAAAGGGGAAAGTCATGTAGATGTGGAATGATATGTGCATAAATGATGTAAAAATTTAAATTTTAAGGTAAAATATCTCCTTAGGAGATAGTTAACATTTGATTTCCCATTACTTTGCAGATACTGTGTCCACATGACCGCATGGTAAAATGACTGCAAAACTACATTACAGAACTTTTCTATGGACCATGCTGAGAACATCAAAGAAAATCTGAGGCACTTTCAGCTCGGCTTGACCCAAATGAGCCCAGCCCAGCCCACCCAGAAGCCGCCCCATGGAGTTTTCATTTAAAGCACAAAATCTTAGCCAAAAGCAGTCAAATCCACTCCACCCTGCTATGTCTCCCTTTGCTATTCATCTTTTTTTGATGAATAAAGGATGACCTTTGCTGTGCAGGTGGGCGGTGGGCCTATCTGAAGTACAAACTAATTCATACACACACACACAGGCAACCCAGCGGAGAAAACAGCCACAAGCCAAAAGGAGATCTTTGTGTCGGTTGTGTGAGTGACGGATATAATGAAGGACAGTTGTGCAGGTGTGCAACAGTGGTTCTGGAGGTGATGAGCATCTTAATGAGGGCAGTGGAGGTGATGTTTGTGAGGAACATGTTTACACGTTCACATTCATTTAAGCATGATCGTGTGGGAGATGGACCAGTGTTTGATGGACCATACAGATGGGTAAAGGAAGAGTTTAAAAGCCTGGTAAAAAACAGCTACTGTTTCACAAACATTGGTTGCCTGAGTTTGTGTCTGTTTACATAAGGACAGACAATAAGCGGAATGAAATGTGTCTAAATTTGTGTTAAATATGCAATTGACTAAATTCTTATGCACTAGGGGAGAAAAGGCTTTGAGAAAGAGTCTTTTTAAAATCGTCTGTGGATTGAGAGAGAGAATTTAAAAGCTTCATGAAATTTTGTTGTGAAAGAAGTTGTTCTTAAATGCATTTATATCCCCTGTGTGATCTACTAATAACCTTTTTGTTCTCTTGGTTTTATGAAATTGTCCAAATGTTTACAAGACAGGCCACAGTGATTTTATTTAAAAATTGCAAACTTTGAAGGAATTCTCCTTCCAAAAATAATAATTTGGCATAATTTGATTTTCCCCCACTCAGTGCTCTTCTTTTTCTACACTAAATACCAAAAGATGAATTTTTTTTGTAATTTTCTTACCAAAACACAATATGCTTCAGAAATTTATTTTTATTTATTTCCTTTATTAAAGTTCTTTTTGTGACAAAAGCCTATTATGTCACAGTCAACACATATCAGCTGAACTTACATTAACATTTATTCATTTAGCAGACACTTTTATCCATTGAGACTTACAAATGAGGAAACATTTAACATCTTGCCCCGAGAGCCAACAATATGCAATGTCTACGGTTAGGCTTACAAGTAGGAATAGAGATGAAGGTATGAGATGTGCAGCATAAGAGATTCTTTTGTTAACAAGATTAAACTATAGAAAGTTACATTAGAATTAGTCAAATGTATACTATGGTTAGTATACTAGTAAGTGAACTGTAAGTTTAGCTCCAAACAGGACTGACTACCATATTTTGCTGTTTGTACAAGTACACAAATATTCTTGCTGTCAAAAGGAAACAATCCAAATTAGAGACTAACTGAGATTGTTGTAAAGTGTTGAAGCATGCAGCGTGTTCAAAGTGATTTATCTGGTCAGTCTTTAATCACTGTGGACACTGGATTTGTTTGACTGAGGAGAAACAAAACAACATCCCAGAATATGATGCAAGAAACTGAAACAGGCAAAAATACAGGCCCTGTTTTACAGAACTGGGTGCTGTGTTATGAACAGATCTGTGTTTGATTGTTGTGGGTCACACAGATGTATTCTATTAGAGTCATTTCCAGGGTCATTAGGCTTCTATTTAAAATGTAGAAGCCTTTGTTTTTTTAAATTTTGTGTTCCTGTGTAGCTCAACTGGTAGAGCATAAGATTGTTGGTTTGATCCGAGGGAACTGATGAAAATGTATGCCTTGAATTCACTGTAAGTCACTTACATAAAATTGGATAAAAGTAACCAAATGAATAAATGTAAATTTTCTTTTTTGCACTTTTATACAATTGATGTTACATGGAATTATGGACTCAAACACCTGGACAAAAAGACTTTCAAGAGTGTTTTTAAAGCTATTTTTAAGTGTATTTTGTTTGAGGGACCACTGTTGGTAGCTGTTTCTCGCTTGATATCACTGGAGACCAAAGGAAATAAATGACTTTATATATGTTAGATTGTATGTTTCATATTCATATTGGAGATAAGTGTAAAATTGTTCACATCAAAGAGTCCCCGGTTGTTCTTAAACCAAAATCAAAAGTGCTTTGACCTCAAAGATTTTCATGCATTTTTGTTATATGAAAAAAAACATTGTTTTCATTTTGTTCCACAGAATAAAGGAGTATGTGCCTGTTCAGTTTAAATAGGCATGAAGCTTCTGATATTATCAGACAGATCACATTCAGGTTGGACACGGCGCTTTGGTCCAGACTTTATGAGCATTTTTCAATATCACTCAGGAAAGTTCAATAGCGAGTTAGAAATTGTCCGGAACATTCCGTGGTTGTGGAACAATGTGTGTGTGCCGTGTGTCTATTTAAGGTGACTGCATTGATCTTGTGAATAGACAGAGCATTTCTCTACAGACTGCCCCATGCCCCTCAAACTCCTGTCAGCCAGGACAGACTTTATTACTCCAATGACCTTGTTAAGGCAGGTCCTCGTCAATTTTATGAATAATCCACTGGGAACAGACACAGACATGCACACGCTGTATGTGGCAATGAAGACAAGCTCATTAGTGAGGGAACCAGTGCCTTTAAATGACTGTTTGGGGACTTTATCGTTTAGAACTGTATGAAACAGGTTAATAAAAAGGGATTATTAATAAATTAGATGTTTCCCATAATGACATTTAACTTTGAAAATACTTAATTGCATTTCAAATAAAAATTAAAAGATATAACCTTACAGTTTAAGGCATTTAAGCTTAATCTAACCTTGAGTGCGCATTTGAATAGTTACCTTTGTCAGTTTTAGATTTTATGAATTCTTTACAGAGTCTATGAGATGGTGATTGCAGTGATTCTGGCATTTTTCTGAGGTTTAATAAGCTGACCTTCAGATTCATACCAGTAGACAAGCTGGTATAAATGAATGGTTTTTTCCACCCTCCAATCTTGATTGAAAAGTGAAATAATGAAAAGATTCCAGCCTCTAAAGATTCCAGCCTCTATTTAAAAAAACGTGTGGGGACGTCATGTGACATGTACAGTAAGAGATTGAGAAGCATGTTATCGACACGCAGTGTTTTCATCCAGTGCTTTTGTGGTATGTGGCTATCAGGAACATTTTCATCACATCATTTGTGGCCTTGAGATCTTTTATGTAACTTTCATTAGTTATCAGAGCTTTTGAAGTCACAGTAAGAATCTATAACACTTCGCTGCTGTGACTAAAAGTTGTTTGGGAATGAATGCGCTTCTGCACAGTATTTGTATTTGTATTTCTGCACAGGGCTGTATTTGAATCTTGCCTTGCATTTTGTTTAAATACTTTTTGGGTTATACTCATATATTACATATACAAAGTATAAATTATACTCTTGTTAAGTGGATTGCTATGACCAGCAACTGCACACTAACCCACGGTCTCTTACAAAGAGATTTATATAGTAAATAATTCACTCTGAATAAGTGTTTGACTGCTGAAAATATCTCCTCAAACACTGTCATATTTACTGAATAAGAGATCAGCTTCAAGGAGAAAGATATTGTCACTTTATGAATGATATCATGAAAAGACACTTTTGTTGAACTCTGCAGTGTGTGACAGTTTCCATCAGTCTGCAAATCATTGCGTTTACCTAACACACATTCAGACACATCTGTGAGGGTCCCGCCTGTACACTAACAAGCAAACAACAGAGAAGAACCTAATGAGAAATGCCAACATGTGTGCCACTAACCTAGATTTATTGTTTTTCCATGCTATATTTCTGTCTCTGTCTCTCTCTAAGGATCTTTTTCTAGCTGCAGTCGTGTTCTTTGATGTGTTTGGCTGGGAACAGACATTGTGTGTGTAGGTATGTGTGTGTGTGATATAATGTGTATGTGTGTGTGAGATAATTATGGCGGTCATGTTAAGTAGGTCTGGAGCACAGTACAGCTGAAGTAGGTCACAACTAAAGTATGACAGCTCGCTGAGGCTCGTCACGCTCATCCATTGAGGAGAGAAAAGACTGGAGGAGATGGGAAGAGACGAGAAGAGGGGAGACAAAGCGAGACGAGAGGTCATGAGATGACGAGGCAGGGAGAGATTAAGATTAGAAGAAAATGGATTGAAAAAAGTGAATTATAAGAAAGGCTATAATTATCTACAGAAAGGCTTCATTAAAGCAAAAATGGTAAACAAACATTTAGAGATATTGCATGTAACTTTTTCCCCTAAATGCACTTGTATGCGAATGAGGTTAGGTATCAGTATCAAACATGCCAGAATGTGTTTACCACTGTGGAAATCAAAACACTGGGTAAATTGCCTCCATGGAAAGATATTTGCATAATTTCAGAAACTACGTTCTGAGTTATTGAACTGCATTATGGAGGTTAAACTGTATTATGGAAACAGAAGTAGCCCCATAGAATTTGTCGTTATTTTAAATGATGCTGTAAGGTGCAATAGATGTCGTGACAAAAATAACAGAGATTTTCATTAACAGTGCTGTCATCGTCTTATTATATTTTCGTCTTATTGCTGAGCATTTAATGCTGTGGAAAGAAACAATTAAGAACACTGAATTGATCTGAGACTTTATTACCGAATCATTTCCATCTTAATGGATTTAGTACATTCACAAGATAATTAGACCATTTCACTGCTTCCGTGACAAATTTAGCTCCCCATGCATTTAAAATAACAACTCAAGACCTTCTGAACTCAATAGGATATTAAGGAAGTGTTTTCAGTAGATGTTAAGCAAACTGGGGGTTTATTTTAAACCATTACTTTCCGTTGATGTTATAAGTATTATTAGCCTCACTGTTTACTACTAAGATAACTTCTAGTACTGGGGAGGGGCCAGAGGCAGGTATGGGACAGTATGCAGGGGTGTGACCAGTGAATGTAGGGGCGTGGCTTGGCCCTGTTTGGTTTAGATGGCTCTGGTTTTGTTGGCCCACTGGTTTGTGTTTTGAATGTCTGTAAGCTATATGTTTAATACACAAAGATATCAGCTTTGTTGTTATTGGTACTCATTTATTGTCACTTTAGATTTACTAATTTAAATATAAAGTGTTATTTAATATCAATTTAACAGAAAAGGACCAGATGAGTATTAAACCACCTGCAGGTTGTACTCAGCAGAAAGACCAGAAGTTATTTGACTCTGGAATTGTAACATTTTTTAAGCATCAAGGAAAGACCCACTTTAAAGTATGTGTGTGTGACTCAATGAAAGACATTGTTACAATGGAGTAAAATATTTCTCAGTGCCCAGTTTTGGGGAATACATTGTAAAATTTAATAAGAATAGAGAGTGAATACAATTGTCACTCAAATGACTTCATGAAAAGTCACACAACTGTGTGAACAAAATGTGTCTCTATAGTTTTGACTGGACTGCAAATCCTGGAAACTGAGGCTCTTAAAACCTCAAAGTGTTAATTTACAGCAACCATTGTATTCGATTCATTAAAAACCTATTTAAAATAACTGCTCTGATAGTAGACCAGACACATAATGTAGTCCTCCTCCACTGCAGCACATGTGCTCACCAACTGACCTGAGAGCAGACGCCTCGCTGGCGCAGACTTTTATGCTAATCTGCGCTGTTAAAGGTCGCAGCCTCCTACAGCGCAAAACTCGGAAATTACGCAAGAAATTACTATCCCACTGAATTCACACACGCTAAGATTTATGAAGAGTCAAAGGCAGCCTGAACCAAAGGGGTTCATGTGACATTAAACAAGACTCATAAGGGTTTACTGCCACTGATAGCATTTCAGCTCACAGCTGGTGAGCGTGTGTATGTACACTGTAAATCTATTCAGCTCAGACAACGGTTTACTGCTGTGTTGCTGAGGTTTTCTTCACTGTGGCGATAACCGAATGCTGATAATTTAATAATAGTGTGACGCTTTGTTGCCCATAGCAGTGCTTGTGTATTTTTGAGTGGTAGAGTTTGAATTCTGTTGACGTCTGCCCACACAATTGGTGTCAAAATAGAAATATCAGTTATGAATTATACAGTAGTATTGAATATATTTATTTGTTTGACAGACACGTTTAACCAAAGTGACTTACAGTAAAATCAAGGTACACTTTTTTTTTTATTAGGCTTGACTAAGCTCAAACCCATTTTCACGCTGCTAACGCAATGCTCTACCAGCTGAGCTACATGAACGCTATACAGAAATAAATGTACAGATGGTCTTATGAGTAATATAGCACCTCACATGTATGTAAAGATGTGAAAACATTTTTTAAGCAGCCTGTGGTGAGGGTTTAGCTGGTTGGCCTACTGGTCTCCCAGATTCACAAGCTAATACGCTTCAAAAACGCTCCTTAAACCAAAAACAAACCAACTTAACCCACCTGGCCAGACCAACTATCCATGAAAACAGAAAAATTCTTTGCAGTTTAATAATGTGGATTAATATTATGCTCTTGTCATTTAAATGGTTTTATTAGTTATGAATCTCTCAGCTGTGTAGATTCTAATGACCATCTCTCAGAACCCCTGCGTTCTGTGCAATTAGTTAAGCTCTGTGTGAACAGCCCCTTACTGTCCTCTGATATATTGGAACCATTTCATAACTGTCAGGCTTTTGCACAAATGTTTAAAAAAATGTTAGAAACTCCTCAGCCAATAGCTGCCAGCTTTTCTTCTGTAATTTGTCCAGGCCAATTCAACCATTACAGGACAGCAGACTCAGTGATGCCAGTTTCCATCAACAATTATTAAATATTTAAAAGCTACCCAATCAGTGTGTGTGTGACAGAGAAAGAGACAGACAGAGAGAGAGAGAGAAAGAGAGAGAGATAAACCACTGAGAAGTGTGTATAGAATAAACACAAAATTGTGAACAAAATAGCAGTAAGTACTGGTACAAATGTCTGTAAGGAGTAAGTAACAAATTGTGTTTTTGTGTTAGCTGCATGTTGTGTTTAGGTCCAAACGTTCCCCTGCAGTGCTGAATAAAAATGCAGAACTCATCTGTGATCAGATCAATGAATCTAATAAACAAACATTGGATGAATGTGGCACCATTCATTCTCCAAATCAGTGTTTCCACATTTGTAATTCTCTTAGACAGTAATGCAAAGCTCTGAATTCTGTTCACATGAACAGCCAGGCTTCATTTCAACCCCCCACAGGGGAATACAAACGTCAACTGAGAAAGACCCTCAGGTTATTGTCTACCAGGAGAAAGAGGAAGAAAGAAAGAGAGCTATATAAAAACAGGATGAAACTCTATCTGTCAAAACTCAGTAACAGGCAGTGCCCAGTCTGTTAACTGCAATAAGTGCCGTGAGCAGAGCTAGACCACAGACAGCTACAGCTCAGGATAAGAATAAGATTAATAATATTTATAATTGCAGGGGTCTTGTTTGAAATCATTGCATGCTATGTTTAAGCAAAATCAGTCAAAACCCCTCTTACAGTAGATACCAGCACTGCCATAACCACAGCTGTGCTGGTATATTCAGTACAACAGCATGACTCTGAGTGTGATGTTGCTTTTATACAACATCACATTAAACAGAGTGGCTGTAGCGTTTAGGATCTTGTGCGCCCTGTGGTAAATTGATTCTTTTAATACTAAGTAGTTTATTACTGTCATTCTTGTAGTTTTATTTTGTAGTGGTGGAAAAATGTGTGCTAAATGCCTGCCACTAGAGGGCGAGAAAACAACTAGTGGACAAATGGTAGGCTATAAATGACAATGTTATAGTTAGCTCTGGTTAGGCTAGTTAGTTAGTTTAGTACAAGAGACAGTTTTATGTTTAGAGCACTAGATTGTATAGATGTTGAGACCTGCTGCTGTCTTAATTTAAGCTTGCACTTCAGGGAAGATGTTCATTTGAAAGAAATGACACTGACTGTGACTGAGTGTTAAGCAGTTAGCCTGGATGATTGTTGTGACTCTCAGCCGCTGAGCAATTGTTTGATGGAATAAGACACCCAGACATCAATGTCAGAACGGAAAGACATAATCTGTCATGATTAATCACATAAATCATTTATCATTCTGGTGAGGACACTAAGTGATCCAAGGCCCTTCTGTACAACAGACTGATTATTGAATGTGGACAGAAAGGGGAAAAAACATGATTAAATGCCACATCCTGTTTCACAGTTTACCTTCACAAGAATATTCTGATATTTACTAATAGTTTTGTGTTATTGTTGAAGATATAAATTACATTATTAGATTGATTAATGTGTTCATTTCAACAAACTCTTCAAATATTACTAAAATGCTTTGAAATAAAAGGCAAGAATGACCATTTTAGTGTTTTTATATAATGGTGATGACATGTATGCATGGACATTTCAATAGCTGTGGATGATGTAAATGTTTTTTCAGAATATGGACATGGATCAGAATATGATGTACATGTGAAGTTCACAGCTGACTGTGTCTTTGCTTTTCACTGATGGAACGCTTTTGGCAATGGGGTCACGCAGCCCACCTGGTGCCAATTGTGCTTCATCCCTGTTGCCATAAATTCCTGTCACAAGCACCTGGAAATATGAACCCAATTTTGAAGCCAGAGGTAGCAGCTACATCATCATGTCACAACCAAATTGATGATCAGAGCCGGATCTCAGGCCTGGAATAAATGGACTTTTCCTTCAATTCTCTTTCCACCAAATTTTTTATCACAACCTTCACAACTTCCTGGGACACTCAGCTCTTCTTTTCACTCTGTGCAAAGTTCAAAATGGCAGTTTAGGGCCCTTGAAGAGCCCTGTGGGACAGGGGACGCCACTCAGACCTAAGGTAGCAGGATATGTGTACCAGTGATAATCTTTAAGGGAGTCATTTTGCAGTTTAGAAGTATTTGATCGTGAGTAATTCTTGTGACTCATTGAAACCTGAACCTACTTAAATTTACTTACTACAGTATGTACTTAAAACTTTCAACCTTCATGTTTGTATATAGTATATAAATAAATATATTTTAATATTATATTTATATACAATATACATT